>VYZT01062816.1:0-12758 GCA_013400735.1 Pomatostomus ruficeps | reverse complement strand
CGGGGCCGGGGGGGGCTTCCGCCGTGCGGCTCCTGCTGAGCTCAGCCTCTTCCTTCCCGTTTCCTGGTGCCCGGCGTTAACCGCTTCCTCGCCGCGGCTGCCGGACTCTCCTGTCCCATCTCCTCCCGTCCCGCCGTGCGCCTGGGCCCCCGCAGCGCCGCCCGGGCGCGGCCTCCCCGCCAGCAGCACCGGACGGGGGGGGTCGGAGAGCGTTATCGGTTGTTGCTTTTTTTTCCCTGGTCCCCGATAAAGCGGGTACTTGCTGTCTCTTAAATAAATGAATAAATAAATACACAAATAAAAAATAATAAAATTTCCCTAACCCCACAACTGCTACAAAAAAAAAAAAATCATTTTCTGTAAGTGGCAGCCTCGCCAGCACAGCTTGGGATCCACGAGTCGTGCTGAGCGCTGGCTTGTGCATCGGCAGCAACAATAAAGATAATGCAGCTGGAAGTTAGTTAATCATGCGTGAGTCAGAGAGGAATCCGACTTGCTCCGCAGGAATAACAGGAGCGGGGGAAAAAAAATATTAGGCAACATTTATTTTAGACACAGCTGTAAACAAACCGCTCTGAGAAGCGGAAAGCCTATCAATCCATTGGGGAGATACCCACGTTCAGCTGCTTTTTGGGCTGCAGCTGGACAGCAGAGGGTATTTTTGGCTTTGCCTCTCTCCTGCTAGGCCTCCCGCCCCCAACTAATGGCCTCAGCCCACATCAGGAAAATCTCATTCATTAACTATTGTACCAGATAGTTTTTATACTATGAAAGTGTACTGGTTTTTTAACTAGTATGGTATTAACTTTCTGTAGATGTATATGGTTTATGTCATATACTGCAGTCAGGCTTAAGGAAGCATCAGTATTCATGGAGTTGTAAGCATGACGAAAGGACCCCAGCTGGCAGCAAGGAGCCAGGACCCTTGTTTCTCAGATCCTCAAAGCCACTAATGACAGTTAAAGGATACCTCTCAACTATCAATATAGGACCAGCCATCCTAGCCCCTCCAGCACCTCTGTGAAATCCTCCTCTTACCTGGCATAGCAGATTAGAAACTGTAGCAAGACTGGCTTCAGGATGTCTAAATCAATAAGGAATCAGGTGGATAATGGCTATAGAAGTATTGTTGGTTTTCAGAACAGTAAGATGTTTGCAGTAAGTTGCTCGATGACTTACCCATTTTTCACTGTTCGTGTTTCTAACAGTTGATTCTTTGAGCAATGCTCACTACTCCCACAATAGTATGATCCTCCTTGGCTCAAGGTTTCTATTCAGAAAGTGACCTTGGCATCCTGTTAGTATTTCATCATTCCCTTTCTTGACATATTCACTTGGAATTAGGATAGGATGGAATCCCATTGCCATTTTATCTAAGTCACTTGGGTACATTACTCATAGGATAAAGGACAAAAACCTTGTGGCTAGCTCTATTCTGCGGTATCAAGGACAAGCCACGGAATCTTGGACAGACGATGAAAATGCGGACTCACTGCTTGAGCCATCCCACAGCATCATTCTCTCGTTTCTATGACCCCAACAGGGAGCAGCAGCATTTTTGCTGACTGCCCCTATCCCACTCATCTGGTGATTAGGCTCCTTGGCTGGGAACTCCCCAGCACCCTTCCTTGCTTTCCTGCAGAAGGAGACAGCAGGCAACTCTATCCCATCACGCCACTTTTCCCCAGGTGTCTTTGGATTGCTGTGTGGTGGCCCTTCAGCTCCACCAGTCCCTTCTGAGGAGTGATTTGGGAGGCACTGGCTCAGGGGCTGGTATTGAACTTTGCCTGTCAGCCCCTCCATTTGCTGCTGTGCATGTGTTGTGCCTGGATGGATCCAGTCCTTTCCTCATCGATGCTTAGCAGGCACTTCTAGAAGAACCTCCCCCAAAGTGAGGCTACTACTAGCAATGTGATCAATAGCCTCTTGGCACGCAGACCTCTACTTTTTTCCAAGACATCTATTTGCAAGGGAACAAAATTACCTCACTGCTGTTCAAACTGGCACAGCGTGCCATCTTTTCCCTGCTTCCCAAGAGCGGAATTGCTTGCCACCTGTGTCTAAGCACACCTGCGTCACTCTTCTCCCTGATGCCTATTTTGGGGGCTGTGTTCTTTCACAAGCCTTCTTGCTCCAGAACATGGTTCATTTGTACATCTGGCTCCACTTGTATTTGCTGTTTCCTTATCTGAACAACTTTAATACAGCTGCCTTTTGCAAAATTTATAAGAATTCACTGAGCTGCAGGTCTTGGAGAGACGATGAAAACATGGACTCACCACTTGATCCACCTCCAAGTATTAATAATTTTCCGGAAAGAATGATAGACTAAGAAGCAGCAAGAACCAGGGGAAAAGAAACAAAAGTAAAATTATTATAAATGTATACTTAAGAAGCTCATGCTTCTTACTGAAATTATCAGTAGTATGCCTACCAGAGCAAACGTGACATGGGAGACTCCTGCCAAGAAAGTCCAGTGGAACAGGTGCCCCATGACACGGTCATGTGGTTTACAGCTTCTTGCTGGACAAACTACAAGCAACTGATTGCAACAGCCACAAAACAGAATGGATTTTCCATAAAGCATCTGAAAGCTGCCAGAAACACCAAGTTGATTTTTAATTTTTATTTGAAAAAAAGCTGCATAGGATTGAAATGCTGCCTACCACAGAAGATAAAGAACCACCTTTTGTACTCACTAACCACGGCAAAACTGCTTCTGGCTTCATCATTTTTAAAAAAGCCCCATCACTCAAAATTTGCTACTACGTGAAAGGCTGTTAGAGGCTCTCCCCGTTAGTATTATTTTCCTGTAAATACTATGCTTCCCCTTAGGGGTGGCCTCAACACACACTCTCAAACAACGTGTAGAAGTCCATCCACTTCCCAAGGGGAGAATTACAGGTACTTACTCCAATGAGTCATGGTTACACGCTTCACAGTTGTCCTGAGGTTGCCTTTAAGTTCGTAGCCTAATTTTCAACTTCTTCCTGAGGCCCAGCTTCCACGGGGTTTTGCCCAGGGTAGAATTTACTTGGAGCTTGAAGGGGAGAGGAGAAGATGAAGTAACTTTGAAGTGACAGCATTTACATATTTGGAGGGCATTTTTAATTCCTCTAACTCTTTGCTGTTCCAACGTAGTTTGAAGTATTAAACTCCAGTTTGTTTTGATGATTTTTTTTTTGAGGAAATCTGTCTTTTATTGTTTCAGAATAAGTTAATTAGGCTATAATCAGTGCACAGGCATACATACAGGTACTATGTTAAAACATTACAGAAGTTGTAAACTTAAAGAAACAAAAATTATGGTACAGTATCATTAAGTCTGTGTATGCTTATTTAATATCTCCTTCATGCATTAATCTGATATGATTTTAATTAATGACATACTATTTTCTCTACAGGATGCATGCCTGTCTTGGTTTAGTCACAGGAAAGAAGATACTCAATGGGCATCCAAACTGTAATGTTCTCCCTGGTCCCTTGCACCTTTTAATTTGTATTAGCCATACTTTGCTGCAGTAGCAGAATTATAAATTTCCTTGTGTCATGGTTTTGATCTTGGCTAAGTGCCAGGCACCCACGGCAGCTACTTACTCATTCCCTCCCCTGCCACAGCTGGGCAGATGAGGGAAGGAGAGGGGAAAAAACCTGAGGGAATTAACTCAGAGGTCTATGAGTTGAGATAAGGAACTGGGAGAAAATGCTCTAAGGACAAACTAGGCTCAGCTTAAAGTTGCAAAAGTGAAATTTATTACTACCAGAGTTAGAAGGAGGATATGAGAAATAAACTAAACCTTTAAAAGACACCCTTCTTTTCACTCCCCACCCCTCCCTCTCTCCCACCAACAGTGCAAGGGGGGCAGGGTGTGGGGGTTTAGGTCAGTCTGTTTCTAAGATCTTCTTCCCTTGCTTAGGGAGAGGAGTTTTTTTCTTCTACTTTTGCCGTGGGGTCCCTCCTACGAAAGACAGTTTTTTGTGAACTTTTGTGGCATGGTTTTTCTTGTCTATGGAATGCAGTCCTCCAAGGACAAACTGCTCCAGTATGGNTGTTGGCACCTCACCCACGGACTGCAGGTGGATCTCTCTGCATCCCTCATGGACCCCATGGACTGCAGGGGGGACGCCCCGCCTCACCATGGGCTCACGATGGCCTGTAGAGGAATCACAGCTCCAGAGCCTGGGGCACCTCCTCTCCCTCTTTCTCTACTGACCTTGGTGTCTCTATGTTGTTTTCCTTCACATGTTCTCACATCCTCTTCCTTCTTTAACTAAAAGCAGCTGCATGCACATTTTGTTTTGATTTTTCTTTAAATATGTCATCACAGTGGCATAACCAACCTTTCTAATTGGCCCAAACATGGCCAGTGACATGTCCATCATCTTCAGAGCCATCAGAGATTGGCTCTGCTGGAAATGGTGAAGAACTCCAGAAACTTCTCACAGGAGCCATATTTATAGCCCCCTCCCTTCTACTAAAACCACAACAACTTGTGTGTTTTTCTGTAAAATTCAGGGTACCGCACTGGAATAGTCACAAATATGCACACGTTTATATTTTCAACAAGAGCATGAGTCAAAAGGAGTAATAGTTCACCCTTTGAGTGCTGGGAAATTGAGTTAAATCCAGAGTGGCCACTAACTTGGGGCACTGGATTCAGTGGATGAAATTTCAGATTATGATTTTTCAGATAGGCAGATTATTTCAGAAGTACATCTTCCTTTGGTTGAGCTGCAACTGACAGAGGTGCTGAGACTTCAGTCTGTGTTTGGGCCTCAGCTAGAGCACTCTGCAAACAAGAGCTATACAGTTAAGACGACCACCACCACCACCCAAACCATGATGTAAATGCCTTACACTTTGGCACAGAGGAAACCCACAGCAAGAGTGCCGAATGCAGTCCTTCCAGCCAGCACTCAACTGCTCTTCTCCTTCCCTAATCACTGGCTCATTTATTACAAGCTTTCAAAAGAAAAGGTCACTGTATAATTATTACTACTGAAGTCTTTGCCAGCTTAATGTATTTACCCCAACTGAAACAGCAATAGTGTATTTTTTTTTCAAGAAAGCCTTTTTTCAGAAGTGTTTTTATAAGAAAGTTGCAGGGTAGTGCCAGTGATGAAAAAGGTGCTAGCTAAAATCTACAGATGTTAAACATAACAAAGATATTTTTTTCCCCCAGAAGACGTGTACTACATTAATCCAGCTGCTGTGAATTGCAGGAGCTAGGACTGTTTCTGGAGATTCTCATGTTTCTTTGCAACATCCCAAAGAGGGAGATGGATCTTATCCTTTCAGAGTCACACGTGTGTTATGTACAAAAGATGTTATTCATAACTACATCCTGCATGGGCTGATGGGAAGATTAAACAGCTTAATAACTGTCCAACAAATCATTAACACATCTTATGATGCAAAAGCAACCAATTAAAGTGTACTACCAGATTCCCTTCCAATAGCTTCTGAGATAAGCATTGCTAAGAAAATCCCCTTCCCTAGCTATGACAACCATCAGTCTTTATAGAATGAAAGTGTATTAACTTTTTCAGTTTATGTAATAGTTCACATTCTACACTGTAATCTAATGAGGTGATATTCTTAATGCGTACATAAAACAAACTAAAGAACAACCCAATCCCAGTTGCTTTGTTTTCTCCTAGCATAGAATCAGGCAATTTTTTGTCTCGTTCAGTAAGCATCAGCTTGGATTTTCAGAATAATACACAAATATTTTCCACTGTGCTGGTTCACATACCTGAAGAAATATCAAGACCTGTGTTTTCTCTCTCTGTTGCTGGCAATATCAGGGCCTTTGTCAGGCACAAGGCTGAAGCAGAATGTCCTCATGATTACTGATCTCCATCCAACTTTGGATATCCAGGGTCAGTTTGCCCACCAAGGGGGATGGGGTTCTGCAGACAAATCTATGGTGAAATTGGGTGAAGTTACATTTGTTTGCAATCCCTGTTTGAGCTGTGGCTTAGAAAAGCACGTCTCACACTCCTCTGGGCTGCAGATGCTGAAGTGCCACAGCACTTGGCCCAGGCTGAAAGGCAACAGCCAGGTGCATTTTCCTGCATGGGTGGAAAGCACTGTCACCCCGCCTCATGTCCCACCAGGGAGTCCTGAAGTTCAGTGAGATGACACACACCCTGGCAAGGGACTCTTGTGGCATCTGGCACTGAGCTAATTTTAAAAAGCAGGATACCATGTTGTAGTTCATGGCATCCCAAATTCCTTCTGGTGCCAGCCATCCACAAGGTTGATCATCCAGATGGGTGGTAGGCCCTGCAGGTGGAAGCTCCTGGGGTACAAGAGACATCTATTGGCATCTGGGGGCCTCTGTCATTTCTGCAGCCCTGCACAAACATTTTCAGGGAGATGGTCTGCCTTGGGAATGTGGTTGGGGAGAAGCTTTTCTCAAGCTTCTCTCCCAGTCCTTCTAGGACACCATTATGTTGTAAGATATTTTCTCTCATCCATGTCACACTTGACTTTTGAGTTCATACAATCTTACATCTCTCTTTGCACATGGCATTTTTTTATCTTGTTCTCTGGCTACTACTTTTAGTGGGAAAAGTATCCATTGAAATGAAGCACTTTAAATCCATTTCATAAGCAATTCCCCTATAGTTTTATAGTGTTGGTGTGACACCACATGCTGATGCCTTAAGATTTAGATTTTATATTTTTTAGACCCTGTACTGCTTTAGTGTAGCTCTAGAACTCCATATAGTCTGTTAACTCCTGTTCTCACATTCTAGTTAGACATAACAAATCCTCTCTAGGCCTGGACTCAAGGACACCTTGCTGTTTCAAGCCCCAAAGTATGTAAACTAAAGCTCTAAAAAGAGGGGACATGTTGCCCTGAGTTTGCAGTGTTTCAGTGTTTTTTCCTTCTGTAAATATTCTTAGACTTTTCTGTAAACATGGCCATGGTCTCTTAGCTACTATCTATGCTATCCTATGTTTATGAATTCCAGTATACTGGGTGGAGAAATATGATTGACAAATGCTTTGACCAGTGGATTATGAGGTGTTGATTTCTACCTCCAATCCACGGTGATTTGTGAAAACATATAAATAAAAGCAGAGGGTTCCGCCCTCTCTGTCTTTCTGCTCCTCCATCTGCTGTTCAGTGTGGTTCATTTTTTAGCTCTCCTTGGGGCCCCTCGGCCTACTAGGCCGGCCTGACGAGTGCTACATCGACAGACTTGGGGTAAATTACATCATCATCTGAAATTGTAATTAGAGAATTAACCCTGATATGTAAATTGATCAAAACTTATAAAAATGTAAAAAACTCATGACCCAGGGTCCATCTTGGGTGTGGCCTCTCCCGGAGAAGGCTTTTGTCTGCCCGAGGTGTACCTATTGAAGGCCCTTCAATAAATACCCATTTTATTCACTTAATCTTGTCTAGCCTCTGTTGTAGGTAGCCTCCCTCTCTCAGGTACCAATGCCAGCAAGTCGTCTCTGAGACTGTGCTCTGGAATGAGTTTTCTAGGAGCCCGGAGGGCATCCGGGTGTTGTGTTTGAGCATCCTACCTGTGGTCACAGCTTCCCAGGCTCTATGTGCTAAGGCCGAGGTACTACCCTTATAATACAGATGTGAGGGCTTTCATTTAGGGAGTGCTGCCTGAGATTCACCAAAGGGAAAGCTGGACCTCAAGCACGAATTTCTTTCCCAACTTTAAAATCTTGGTTGGTGGCAATCTAGTAGGGAAAAAGCAAATAACATCAGTTAGATGCATACATGAGATGCTGTTTTGCCTGAAAGAAATTTTCTTGTCCTGTTTTGATTGCTTCTTTACTGTGAGTCAGCCTATGACACATTTTCATGAAAAGTCCCAGACATTATGCTAGCAAAATTAAAAGTGGGTCAGATGGGAAAAACATTGTAAAGAGCTGACAGTGTTAAGGCAGAGGAGAGATCACATTCTTACAGTGGGGAGCAGTACCATGCCTTGTTTCCCCTGGAAACTGCTAATCACTGTCCTCATGTCCTCACTCAAGGAATGCTCTGGAAGTCCCCGCTGCAGCTATCAGTGATTCCTGGTAAAGTGTTCAGCGTGGATTCCTCACAGAGGACCCATCACCTTGAGCCACATTACTCTCATCAGCTCAAGCTCTAGAAATCTCCTGATGACATCCCTGGTACTAGAAGTCTGGCAGTCTACAAAATGCATAAGCAGGTTGGATGATAAAATTTGGAGAGAGAAAAACAATAATATGTCTGCTGTTCTTTGCTAGCCAAGAGCAGAAAGGACAAGGCAAGTTTCCTAAGCAGTGAGTGTTCATCTTTTTTTTTTTTTTTTTGGTTGGTTGGCTGGGTTTTTTGGGGGAGAGGCAAGGATTGGAAGAAGAGTATAGTGGTTTCTCATATTTTGATTAAAAGCTGATTTTGGATCACCATAGCAGAGCAGACTGCTTCAGAAGCCAAAAAGCGACAAGCAGGGCTGAACAAAGCTATGGAGGAGTCTGAGGGGGTTTCCTGCTCTGGAAGAGGTGAGGCAGGTAACTTGAAGGAGAAATGAGAGAGTCATAAACAAGAAGGGAAGGATATTTAAACAACTGACTAATAAATAAGCATAATCAGAAAAGAGGCCAAAGAGGGAGAGCAGGCTACTCAGTCATATGGGAGCACCGCGGCTGAGACCAGGAAAATAATACAGGAGTGTGAAGAGACATGAGACCTTGTTTGGAAAACACAGGGCAGGCAGGAATAAAAATATTGAGATAAAACCAGAACATTAGGGTCTAACCATAGGAAACCAAGATTACAGGTCTGATTAAAAAAAGTACAATGATACTGATGATTGTGACCAAGTGGGCTAGCCAAGGGCTAGGTACCCACCAAGGAGCACGCATCCTGATTGTGGGGAGGTAGCTGTGGGCAGAACGAAGCTAACAACTGAAGCTGTGTTTGGGAATGGCATTGTTCAGAGGGACATCAGAGAGGAAAGCTCTTAGGGGCAGCACTCTTCTGTCTTAGATCCAAAAAAAAGGGGAATCAAGAGGCAACGTTCACAACACTTCCACACAGGACAGGACATAACTGCAAAACACAGGACACAAAAAAATACTGGAATGACCTATAGTAGCACATTGATGGCATTTGGTGGTAAGGGACACCAGGCAGCGCTCTGTTGTGTGACAGCTGCAAGAAATTATGTCTTCCACACAGGCTGGTAAGAAGCTGAAGGAAAGCATAAGGACAAGGTAAGAGAAGGCAGGAGATGAGAGCCTAGGGAAGGAGAGGCTGAAGAAGGCAAGAGGCTTTAAGCTTCTACAGCAGTTGTGCCATTGGGGATGAAACAACCAGGAAACACATGAAACATGATGAAACAAAGCAGGCTCTTTCCAAAAACTGGGATGTCTTCTCAAATGTCTTTTAGCCTTGAAGAAATGAGCAAGATTCCAAGTGGAGAGCATTTTGAGCAAAAAATACTGGATTCAGCCACAGGTCCAGAAAGATGAAAAAAGTAGAGGAGGAAAAGATAAAATGCTTGCTTTGCTTGATTATTTTTTTTAACCTATGTCCACAGGATTCATCATTAATTACTGAAGAAAACAAGATCACTTAAGGGAGCTGGCAGCTGAAAATAAGGTTATGGCATGTAGGTTGGTTCAGTTGCAATAAAGATATTCTTTATGCTGCTTTATTCGCTGTCCAGATTAATTGGGTGTTATCCAGCTAAGAACTGATCAATTTTAAGACTGATCCAGGTCTAAGGAAGCCAATAGCAAAACTTCAAGGGATTAGATCAGCCCCTTTGGTGAAAAAACTGAACACAGCCCTGTCTACCAAAAGAACTGCACAAGCAACATGTAGGTATTGGCTACATCACAAACAAATGGATATTTTGTGAATTGCTGTCCAGGAGCTAAAGAAGAACACTGGAAAGTGAGTGCTTGTACAATAATCACCATTTCCCCAGTTAAAACTGATTATTTGGAAAGAAATAATACAAGAAGGCAAAATTACTTCTGTGATTAATTGCAATTGCAGTGTTTTAGCTAGCATGCAAGCAAATCTTTTGTACGTCGAAAGAGTACAAAAATAGGTGTAGGGAGTTTGTAGCCATTTTCATTCAAAATATTTTTTAATAAATGCAGCCATGATTAGAATGAGTAAGAACACATTAGAGAATGTCTTCCATCAAGATATTTAGAATGAGATCTTTGAAAGTTGTTAAGGTGTCCAGTGAAATGTACTTTATGAACAGCTAGCAGAATCACACAGAACCAGATATGGCTTTCAAATGTGTGTGAAGCTTATACATAAAGCTCATTCTTCTATCCATACAACATAAATTAAAAAATTGTAGTTTTTCAGCCACAGAAGTGCATGGTACTTACTTTTAAGAGGTATACGGAGGTTTGTTTTAAATGGTCATCCTTATAAAGTACTGTCATGGGATAGCCACAGCTGACCACCAAAGCTGACCATTAATTTACTGATTATTACACAAATAAATCTTTTCCCAGCCTGTGAACCTACTCTCAAGCAACCTGGGCACAATATATAGTCTACATAGTCTACCTTAATTCTCCCTGCATACATACACACATGTATTTTCTGGTTTTATTAAACTAGTAATCAGCAGTAAACACCACTCTGGTCTCTTCTAGCAGTCTGTTCTCCCCAGACTGCTTGGCTTAGGTCCTCTGTAAGCCTTATTTAGATGGTGTCTTTCAACATCTTTCGTTTTCTAAGTGGGGCAGCCTGCCCAATCCTTCAATAAAGTCAGCAGATTTCACATACCACAGAGTCAGTGCCAGCTAACCAGGTAAAGTAATACAGGCAGGTGTCACTGATGAATTACAGCTATAGTCAAGGTGATAGCATAGGGTTAAAATGTTTCTAAAATCGTGGTAGCTAAAGTAGGCCTTGGGAATGGGAGTGGGCATTGTCTTTGTTAAAGTCATGTGAACCTACACCTGCATACCCACCTCTATAATAGATGATGAAGTTAAATGCAATAATTGCTTAGTAAATACTGGGCATTGTCTTTACTAAAATCATGTGAACCTACACCTGTGTACCCACCTAGATCAGAAATGTTGTGGGGAGAGGGGGGCTTAAACTCATGCTTGGGTGAAACAATATACACACAATAGAACGATATCAAGTTAATCATTAACATATGATTATACAACAGTTATGTAAAGAAAGGGTATAAAATGTGTCTACCTCGAATCCATGTCGGAGTCAGATTTGGGTTTATCTGTATCCCTGATTCCCAGAGCTCTTAAAATAAAAGCACCTGCATATAATCATCCAGTGATTATGTGTTTCTACGTTAACATTTTGGTGACCCAGATGGGACCCTGTGAGCACTGCTGAGGACCCTGCGACCTGATCACGCTCCGGCCAGCACCGAGGGATTCTCGGGGAGCCCATCGGCGCTGCGACGCTCCGCCGCTCACAACGTCCCCTGGAGAGGTAAGGTGCTTTTACTTCTGGTCTGGTTGCCTGCCAATAAGAGTAGCAAAAGCTACGCTTGGTTGGGCTAAGGAATTCCTGGTAAATGCCTGGGCGCTGTCCATAAGACAATTGCGAAAGCATTGCAGGGTCAGCAGTGGAGACTTTGGTAGTGGTAACATGGAGAAGCTTAAAGGGATTTTGGGTGGCACTGCCCCCATACCACATACTTCTCCTTTGGGGTGCTTATTAGCACATTGGAAACAAGATAATTTGACCAAGGATTACGCAAGGATAAGCTGATCGATTATTGTAACACTCAGTGGCCGAAATACGTTTTGCAGAACGGGAAACGGTGGCCTGAAAACGGGTCTTTGCAATCTGACTTGATTTCTCACTTATTGTCGTTTTGTAAGCATGACGGAAAATTAGATGAAGTTCCGTATGTTGATGTATTTTTCTGTTTATGGGAAACACCAGAGTGGTTGACTGATGGTAGCTTAATGATTGCTACGGTACCTAACAACAATAAGTGTGTGGCCTGTGTCCAAGAGAAACGTTGTTTAGAACACCTGGCATTGAATGAGCATCTANTGGCATTGAATGAGCGTCTATATCGGAAAGATGATATGGAGAGTGACTTACTGGTAGCCCCCACAGCACCAAGAGAATCTAACCCTACCCCATCTAGCCTTATTTCACATGATCCACTTACTCCTCCTACTGAAACTAATCTACTTACCCCTCCCGCCCAAGGATACCCCCCCTTCCCACCTACGCCTCCACAGGGATATCCTCTCCTCCCACCTACGCCCCCCTCACCTGCTCATAGCACCCCTTTACCGCCTTCGCCCCAGAAATAACCAAAGTTTAGTTACGATACAGAGACATGAGAGAGGGGGTGCGGAAGGGGTGGACAGCAGTGAAAGTAATGAGGATGGACCAATAGCCCACCGCACATGATCCAAATTGGCCCCAGCTTGGCCTAAGACAGGAAAGGGTTTGTCAAGAACAGGCAAACAAAAGAAAACCATAATTGCCCATTTGAGACAAAGGGTGAAGGTGGACGGATCAGTTTTTGTAAAGGTACCCTTTTCCCCGGGAGATTTAGTGACATGAAAGCAGTCAGCTGGGACCTATAGAGAAAATCCTGATAAAGTAGCCAAAGTGGTGAAAATGATTATGAAGACTCAGAATCCAGACTAGGATGACATCCAAGTGATATTAGATATTTAATGGACTCTACTGAAAAGGAGATGGTACTTAGAGCAGCTAGATAATGAGCAAGGGAAAATATTAATCAAGGACTGCCGAGGGGGGGCCGGTGCT
>VYZT01062811.1:9927-76232 GCA_013400735.1 Pomatostomus ruficeps | reverse complement strand
GCGGTGCAGGAGGGATGGCAGTGGTGCAGAATGGACGGGAGGGGTGCTGGAGGGACAGCAGCGGTGAGCTGACTCTCCCATGGCTCTGGCACCGGTGCTGTGACAGCAGCCACCCCCTGCACTGTGCCACTGCCAGCACAGCCCTTCCAGCCTGGGGTCTGACTGAGCAGCTGCTGAGCTTGTGCTTGGCACCGGCTGAGGCCTCCTAGTGCTTCACGAGGTTCTCCTGGGATCTGTCCCCCCAGATTTGTATTTCCCACGATCTGGACCTGCTCTCTATTCCCACCATGTCTCTGGAGTACCCACTCCTGGTGCTTTGTGAGGTTCTCCTGGGGTTTGTCTTTCCAGATTTGTGTTTTCCAGGATCTCCATTCTCCCAGTGTCTCTGGAGCACCCACTCCTGGTTCTTCACGAGGTTCTCCTGGGGTCTGTCCTTCCAAATTCTTATTTCCCAGGATCTCCATTCTCCCAGTGTCTCTGGAGCACCCACTCCTGCTGCTTTGCGGGGTTCTCCTGGGGTCTGTCCCCCCAAATTCATATTTTCCAGGATCTCCATTCTCATCATGTCTCTAGAGCACCCACTCCTGTTGCTCTGGGAGGTGGCCAGCAGCCAGCGAGGCTCCTCAGGCTGCTGGGCTGGGTTTGTGAAGGGATTTCCTGCACAGCCTGATGTCCCCTCCAGGGCTGCAGCTGGGGGGAGGTGGCTGTCCCCACAGCTCCCTGCAGCACGGGGATATCCCGTGCTGGGGCTGCCCTGCCCTCCTGCTCTCCCTGCACAAACAGCTTGGGCAGGTGCTCTGAAAGCAGGAGAAGGTGCAGTTTGAGTTATTTCAGCAGGAAAAAAGGCCAGAGAGCTGCAGGGGCGAGGGTTGTGCCAGGGGAGAACCACACGTGTCTGAATAGGAGGTTCCATTCCCAGGAGCTGTGTGTGAGTCTGAACCAGCCAGGCTGAGTCTTCAGGCAGGGTTTGCCCGGTCTGTAGCAGTTTTGTGGGGTGGGTTGGTATCAGTGCCAAGGTGCCAAATCCTCCCTGGCTGAACTTGGCTTGCAGCAGCACCATCTCATCAGTCCTACCACCCGATAAAACCCGCTGCAGGAATGAATATTGCCTCCTCATTGAAAAATGGCCTGAAAAAATCATTTCCCTCCCTGGCACTGCTGCAGCTCGGGAAAGCCTGAAGGAGAACAGAGCCTTGGTGCCTTTGTACATCCCTCTGTCAACCCAAGGGCCATGACAGCATCACTAAACTCACTCCAACGAGTGCTTTTTGCTGAGCAGGAGCCTCAGGTGACCTCTGTGACCTGGGCATGGCTGGGACTGCGTGATCTGGCAAACCTCACCTTATCAAAGAATCCCAAGAGGAAAGTGCAGCCATCCTGGCAGTGGGAAATGGGCAGGGCAGGGCTTTCCTGAACCACTGCCTGCTCAGGACAAGGTGGCTCCTGGCATTTCCTGCAAAGTCTCCTCATCTCCGGGGAAGGCAGGTTCCTGATGAGGAGCTGTGCATTTACCCCAGCTCTGAGTTACAGCTGCTGCTGCTGCTGGAATACATATTCATGGCAGGTTTTGCATAGAGCAAAGCAAATTATTGTTGTGGAAATATGTAGGGCAGGAATCCTTTCAATTTGTTACCTCCTGAAATGTCTCTGGTGAGTGGAATGAAAAGCAAAGTGGTGGCTCTGGGTCTGCGTCGGGGGGGAAGGAAGGGGGACATTCCCTGGGGAGCAGGGATTTGGGAAGGGAGGTGGAGCATTCACAGGGGCTGCTGGGCCCTGTTGCTCACGCTTGGGGTTATCCCAGGGCACTCCTGGCTTCTGTGACGTCCTTACATTGTTACCAGATTCTAAAACACAGATTAAAGTACAAGGCTAAAGCAGAGCATGAATTCCAGAGAATTCTGGAGTGATTGAACTTGGAGGGACCCTAAAGCTCATCTGGGGGTCACCTTCCACTGGTCCAAGCTGCTTCAATCCCTGTCCAACCTTGGGCGCTGCCAGGGATCCAGGGGCAGGCACAGCTGCTCTGGGCACCCTGTGCCAGGGCCTGCCCACCCTCGCAGGGAAGGATTTTTTTCCCAATATCCAATTTAAATCTGTGCCCTTTCAGCTCCTTCTTGATCAGATAAATTGTTTGACATGGATAAACTGCCCCACACGAGCTGTGGCCCTGTCCCTGAGGAGGAGTTCCTGGCGTTTGCTGCCCACAAACACCAAGCCCTTGTCCTGCCCCAGCACTGCCAGGATCAGGCAGATCCCACAGCCCAGAGTGAGCTGGTGCTGGTTTCTGGTGGAATGTGAGCTTTCAGCCTACTGTGGAGATGAGATCTCTGTTCAGTTAATACACTGTGAACTCCAAATAATTACTTGAAGGGAGAAAAGAGCTCGAAGTGATGGATTATGTCCACAGCCAAGTGTGTACTGAATGAAGGCAGGTCAGGACTGCTCCTCTCCTAGAGAGAAAATTCCTTTGAAAAAGCCCCTGCCTGGGTCTGTCTGTGCAAATCCAACCTCTTTCCCTTTTCCACTTGAATTATAAAATGTTTCTGTTTGTTTTATACAAGCGTTCAATTGGCTTTGATAAGGAACACGATGTTATTTACTGTGCTTTAGCCTTGTACTTTAATCTGTGTTTTAGCAGCAGAACAAATTAACTGCTTTCTCCATCTCCAGGCAGAGCTCTCTGGTCCAGAGCCAGCTGAGCCTCCCAACAAAGGATGCTTTTAGTGCCTGCGTCTTCCCGAGCTCCCATCTTTAGTGGATTATTTTATTATTCTGCCTCTGATTGGGGATCAGCAGTGGCTGTGTTTAAAGCTCTCTATTTACAGAACCAGCCTAAGCCCCGAGCTGCTGCAGCCTGGCTCTGCTCCATGCAGGGCTCCCCATGTTCTCCCCACTCCTGGGCTTTGCCAGAGCCACAGGGCTCTCACACACGGGGAGCGAAGGGGAAAACACTGCTCAGGCAGCCAGGGATTGTTAATGCTGGGAATTAACAGATGGGAAATGAGGAAGCTAAAAAAACCTCCTGAAAAAGGATCATCTTTTGGAGGGTGGCAGCAGGACCAGGGCAGGGGTTGTCCGCTGTGCTGGGCACTGGTGTGGTCACCTGGGGTCAGTTTTGTGCCCCTCAGGACAAGACAGACCCTGAGGGGCTGGAGCGTGTCCAGGGCAGGGAACGGATCTGGGGAGGGGCTGGAGCCCCAGGAGCTGCTGAGGGGGCTGGGAAAGGGGCTCAGCCTGGAGCAAAGGAGGCTCAGGGGACCCTTCTGGCTCTGCACAACTCCCTGACAGGAGGGGGCAGCCGGGGGGGTCGGGCTCTGCTCCCAGGGAACAGGGACAGGAGGAGAGGGAACGGCCTCAGGCTGTGCCAGGGGAGGCTCAGGGTGGATTTTGGGGAAATTCCTTCATGGAAAGGCTGTCCAGGCCCTGGCACAGCTGCCCAGGGCAGGGGTGGAGTCCCCATCCCTGGAGGTGTTTAACAGCCCTGTGTCTGTGGCACTTGGGGACATGGGGCAGTGGTGGCCTTGGCAGTGCTGGGGATGGTTGAGCTCGATGATCTCCAAGGGTTTTTCCCACCCTAAAGAAGATGGGATTCAGCATCCTCCTCCTTCCCAAAGCTCCTGGTGCTGCAGAGAGTCTGGAAAACCAGGGGAAGCCTCATCCCTGGTAACCAAATCCCCTGTGTCCCTGAATGGGTTATCCCAGGAATTCGGGGTAAGAGTGGTGCAGAACCTCAGACTGTTGCAGCTTTAGATGAAGTTTTCTGACCAGATCCCTCTAGGAGGAATTCCAGGTCCTAGAAAACAGCCACTTTCTTCTGGCCAACATTATCACAAAAAATATCATTTCCATGCTGGAAAGCTGCTTATCCAAACTTCCCCTAGCCCTGATTGCATCTCGGCTCTCCAGGAAGGATTTAAAGGAAGATCATGTTATAAATTCCCTTGCATTTTCTCCCCCTGCCGCCTTCACCATAAAAAACTAAAACCTCCCATAAACTATCTGCTTTTTCTCAGTCCTCGGTTACAAATCACTGGATTTCATGTGCTTTCCCACTTGTCCTGTTCAAATATAGATTGTGCCATGCATAGAAATGCAGAATTTTTTCAGGCTCAATAAAAAAAGGGACTCCAAAGCTCTTGGTTTTTCCAGGTATTTCTGTCTTTGGGCTGAGTTCAGGGGGAAACCACTGGCAGCAGAACTCACATTCCCCGTCCAGAAGGATCACTGGGACCTTGCTGGGGCTTTCTAGAAGTCAGAATATACACACCGCAAATTCCTGTCCCCATTTAATTCCCTTCCCATGCCTCCATTATGACATTTGCCAGACAGAAAATTCCTGAACCCAAACCAGCTGCTGCAGGAATGATGTGGAACAGTTTCACTGAGGAGAGAGGACATTTGGAATATTATTTTCCTGACTCTGAAATGGAAACCGTGTTTAGAAAATGAAGGGGTTTTCCTGTGTAAGAAGGAGGAAGGCATGGGGGGCAGAGGTTCTGTGTGTTCCCTGAACTGGCTGCAGAATTCCTTGGAAGAAAACCCTGAAACTTTCTCCCCATGGGAATGTTTTCACTGGCTTCCCACAGCTGATGGAAAACTGGGCTGCTGATAAATTTCTTGCCTCAGAAGAAAATGTGGGACAGGATTTTTATGGCCCCTTGAACTCTCATTTGAATGCCATGGGATGATTCCAGTGATTCCACAGCTCAGGATACAGGGAATTCTCAGTGATCCTTCCCTGCTTCCCACCCCAGCGGAGAAGGGGCTGGATCCAACTGCTCTGCCCTCCCAATGAGTTTCCAGCAGTTCCAAGTCTAACAAAATCTCCTCTTTCTGTGTTACAGCCCCAAAACCCCACCTAGGTATGGAATATCTGGGTGAGGAGCTGCCACTGTGGACTGAAGGTGTCCCCCAGCCTCTGTGCTCTCATTTCCTCTGGAAAAGCCCCAGAAGCAGAGCTGGGAGAGCCGTTTCCACACTTTTCCTTCAGCTTCAGTGCCTTTGGCTTCTCCATCAGCCAACCTGGACAACCCCCACTGCTCCCAAATTCCACACAAAATCTGGGACCCAGGAAACGCTTCCCTGCCAAAATACTCCTGCAGAAACAGCTTTCCTGGAATTTCCTGTGTGCACCCAGGCCTCAGCCTGGCACTGTGCTAATAGCCACGAACAGAATTAATTAAAATATAATGCATGGCCTGGGAAATGAAACTCAATTTCGTATCGAGTCTGGAGCCGAGTTACCCTGCCACGAACGTGCTAATAAGTGTTGGGAGTGCAGGGAATATCCTGCAGATTGAAGGGGGAATGAAGTGGTTTCCAATTTTATCCGGAAAAACACACTCAGGGTGGCGGGGGCAGCTGGTGCAGGATTAATCACTTCCCAGCCCCCGTGGCTGGGCCCTGGGGACACATGAGTGGCTGCCTGGTTGATCCGGGAACAGAAGGGGAATTTTGGGCATCCTGCCCAGCACCAACAAAAGGTGTCATGAACTGCCTGCTAGCGCCCGCTTTGTCCAAGTTCATTTTCCTTCAAGATTTTTATTGCAGCAATTTTTCTCTATTTTCCCTCATGTAAAAGAATCCACAGGAAGAGCCGGAACGTTTGTGCCGGGCAATTGCTGCTCATGATCTTTATGGAGTTTAAACCAGCGCAGAAAATTATTGACTTGTGTCTCGGAGAATTTATTCCTTCCCAAGCAGCAGCCAAGGAGAAATATTCTTGGCTCTTTCCATTCCAATTTTTTCCCATCATTTTTGTCATTATGGATCTGAACTCCCGCTGACTCCCAGGCTTGTTTTTGCCAGGAAAACAGAATATCCTCTTGGGCCCCTGAGCTTGAGGAGCAAAGGGGAGACGTGGCCTAAGCTGGGGGCTCTTGGGCAGGTGGAAGCTGCTGCAGAGGAGAAGATGCAGCCAGCTCTGGTTTTATGGCTGCTGTAAATCCTTGGATTTGGCACGGAATAAAAATCTCCCAGCCCGCCATGGCCCTGGGGTGGTGTGAGCCATCAGCAAGGCTGGGGTTGGCCGTGGTCCCTGGGGCTCCTGGGGACACTGCAGGAGCTGGGAAAGGGGCTCAGCCTGGAGCAAAGGAGGCTCAGGGGGGCCCTTCTGGCTCTGCACAACTCCCTGACAGGAGGCGGCAGCTGTGTGGTTCGGGCTCTGCTGCGAGGGAACAGGGACAGGAGGAGAGGGAACGGCCTGAGGCTGGGCCAGGGGAGGCTCAGGTTGGACATCAGCAGGAATTTCCCCATGGAAAGGGTGCTCAGGCACTGGAAGGGGCTGCCCAGGGAGGTTTGGAGTCCCCATCCCTGGAGGCGTCCCAGGAAGGGCTGGAGGAGGCACTCAGGGCTCTGGGCTGGGGACAAGGTGGGGATGGGACACAGCTGGGACTCCATGGTTCTGGAGGTCTTTTCCAGCCCCAGCGATCCTGGGATTCTGGGATCATCTCTGAAGTGGCAGGAGAGTGCTGGAGTGCTTGAAGTGTGACCAAGGAAGGGGTTTAGGTGACCCAACTCAGATTTTGGCGATCTAAGTCCCCGTTGTCCAATATCCCTAAAGCCACATCTGGCTGGGAGCTCTCACTGCAGGAGGGGCTGCAGGGCTGGGCTTAGATTTGCTGCTTCAGGATTTTGTGATCACAGACTCCCAAAATTGTTTGGGTGAGAAGGGACCTCAAAGCCCATCCAGTGCCACCCCTGCCATGTCAGGGACACCTTCCACTGTCCCAGGGTGCTCCAAGCGGTGTCCAGCCTGGCCTTGGACACTCCAGGGATTCCAACCACGTTCCTGATGGGATTGATGGCTGTGCTGTGTTTGCTCTTCCCATGCTCCGTTAGTGCAGGAGTGTTGCTCTGGCTCAGGGTGTGCTGCTGCTCCTCTGCTTTCCTGGCCTGGCTTTTGTTCAGAGGAACAAAAAAGTTCTTTGTTCACCTTCTTCTTCTTCTTCTTCTTCTTCTTCTTCTTCCTCTTCTTCTTCCTCTTCTTCTTCTTCTTCTTCCCTCCCTCCTGCCCAGTGTGTCAGAGCAGGGCTGAGCCCACAAGGCTCATGTTCCGTTCCTTAGAAAGAATGAATAAAAACCAGGTCAGGGCTTTGGCTTCACACTGCCCTTGTCTCCTCAAGCCAACCTTTCCTAAGGCTTTGTCCTATTGGATGCAATCACATCTGAATCCAATATCCTTTATCTGCTGTTTTCAGTACGGCAGGGAGGGGATGTGTTGGAGTGTATTTTATTTTATTTCATTTCATTTCATTTCATTTCATCTTATTTTATCATTTTTGCTTAGTGTGGCTCTTCTACAAGCTCTGAGGACTTGGCCAGGCTTTTGTCACCTCCAGCATTTGGTGCTGCCTTCTAAGGGTGCCCTCAGCATCTTGTGGTCTCTTCTTTGCCCAGGAAACATCCTTGGCTGGCTGCTCAAAAAGAAAAGTTGTTGGCTGGGTGGTACCACAGCTGTTTCATCCGACCCCTGTCACTGAACTCCTACCCCGATGCAGCTCTTCAAGGAAAACTTTCCCTGCAAGGCCCCAAGATGGGGCTGAGTTGGTCCTTGGTGTGTGGAGGGATGGAAGGAGCCTGGAGGAATCCCGTGGAGCGTGGCAGGAGAGAGGAGGTCGTGCAAATCCACACTTCCTGTGTCATAACTTTGGGCTATCTGAGCTGTGGGGCCTGCCAAGGGCTTGGCAGTGACCCTGCCCTAGAGCGGGGAGGGACAGCTGCTGTCTGAGCTGGGATTTTCTGGGAGCAGCCATTTCAAGATCTCCATTTCCATGCAATTCCATAAATTTGAAAGAAATTCCACGTGGCAGTGGATTTTACGTGTTTAAAGTGTGAGCTTGGAAAGCTGTGGAGGCTTCAGAGTTTAATTCCAAACTGAGTTGTGTTTGTTGGCTGCAGCAGGAAAGGGATGGGGATTGTGCCCCTGTGCTCAGGTGAGCCCCACCTGCAGAGCTGCCCCAGCCCTGGCCCAGCACAGGAGGGACCTGGAGGAGTCCAGAGGAGGCCCCAGGATGAGCAGAGGGATGGAGCAGCTCTGCTGGGAGGGAAGGCTGGGAGAGCTGGGATTGTTCACCTGGAGGAGGATGTTGGAGTGTTCCAGGCCAGACTGGACAGGGCTGGAGCGCCCTGGGACAGTGGGAGGTGTCCCTGCCATGGCAGGGGTGGCACTGGATGGGCTTTAGGGTCCCTTCCAGCCCAACCAACTCTGGGATTCTGTGAATTCAAACAATCTAAAGTAGGAATCTGTCAGTGGTAGCGGAAGCTGTGGAATCTTGGGGCACAGCCCAGGGAAGGATTTCACTTCCAGGCTCTCCAGGACACTCATCAAGCCTGATGAATGGAAGGAGAGGCTCAGCAGACTTTAGCACTGCTTGGAATCACCAAACAAAATCAGTTTTGTGATCTGGGTGAAATGTTTAACTCAACATCTCACATTATAAATGTAATTATAATAAAAACTTCACATTATGAACGTGATTATAATAAAAATTGCACATTATGAACGTGATTATAATCAACATTTCACATTATAAAAGAGCCACTGCACATCAAAAGGACATTTTGGCTTTGGTGATGCCTCAGAGGTGAAGCAGCAAGATCAGTAAAGAAGCCCTGTGTCTGCTGTACGTTTTCTCTTCCTGACTTGATGAGTTTGAAGTGCAGGCAGCTCAAACAGGAGAGGACAGGCCAGGGTTTGTCCCAGCAGTGGCAGTGGGGGACCCTGGCAGCAGGAATGTGCTTCCCAAGTCTGTATCGGAGCCAAAATGTCTAGAGAAGGGACAACATGACAAGCAGGACAGTAGAGGGAATTTAAACAGCTGAAGAGCAGGGGTTTGAAAAAGCGAGGGACAATTCCAGAGACGCTGTCCCAGTGAAGGGGGTTTGTCCTCAGGGTTGGAGGATAATCCCGTTTGCCTCGGGGCCCTGTGCTCCCCACAGCCTCTCTGCTTCTCTCTCCTCACTGGGAATGTCCCCTGGTTTAAAAGCAGCTCCAGCATCTCCTCCCCTCGGTTCCTCCCGGTGGCTCTGACAGAGGGGGAGACTGAGAGCGGCCTTTGTGTGAGAGCAGAGGGTGGATCTCAGGCAAGGGAGAGAAATCTGCCCGCAGATTTCCTTCTGTTTGCCCAGCCTGGTTCATTGTGGGCAGGGAGTGCTGTGAGAGTGCCTGGACTGAATTCCTGCCTGCAGGGAACCTTTGGGATGCTGGGGTGCAGAGCCTGGTGGTGTCACACAGGAGGGACTGAGCAGCAGCAATAATTGGGTATAAATATTATTCTAGGTATTATTTTATATATTAACTTCCTTGTGAAAGTCAGTCAGTGTGAGGTTTTTTTGGGGAATTGTGGCAGCATTAACAATGGATTTAAACACCATGAGTTTCCTTGAGGATGAAGATTCCATGGACTGAGCCTCAAAATGCTGAAATTTGGGAGCCTGGAGCCAGAAATGCTGAAGCAGCAGAACTTATTGTTCCTGCATTTCCCTCCTGCCCCAGCTGTGAGGGGTTCAGAGGGTGGGTTCAACCCCAGCCTCTCCTCCTGCCTGAAGAGATTCAGATTTAACGTCCTGACCAGGCCCCAGTTCGCTTCCATTCCAGGGGTTGCATGGATTTCACCATCTCTGCTGCAAAGCAGCGCTCCAAGCTGCAAAATGACTTTTCTGCAGAGTGAATGTTGTCGGTTCAAGCTTCCTGATTGGGAAAAAAGATCCATTCCCATGTCCCTTCTGAGCCTTTGGTGGGGAATTTGCCCATCTGGCCGTGGTTCTGTGCAGCCTCCTGGGTGTGAGCAGGCACAGAGTCTTCAGCAGCACAGATTGGGGCTATAAATAAGCAAAGAGCAAGAATTTTTTTCCTTTTTTCCCCATGAATCCATCCTTACTTACTCTCTGCAGCAAATGTAATATTTTACCCATTTCCAGGGCACTGGAAAGGTCAGTCCTTTGCACAAACCAACACCGGGGTTTTGGCCTGGTTGCTCCAGGCTCCTTCTGGAATTTTGAACAACTATTTTACACTTTGCTTCCCCAGCTTTAAAATGGGAATGAGGAGTCTTTTTTGGTGCCTTTTTATGCAGCAGAGAATATATTTGGTCCCAGCGCTCTGCAAATCCAGCTCCCAGTGAATTGCCACTAATTCCAAGAATAAAAAACCACGTGTTTACCCTGAGCTTATGGTCATGAAACCTCAGAATATCCTGATTTGGGGAGTTTAAGAGGGAAAGGAACAGCTTATCATTCCTGAGGACCTTGGGCATATTTTCATGAGTCTGAGCTTTGAGGTTTGTTGAAAATGAGGATTTTTGGAAGGACTCAGCAGCCAGTGCTGCATCAATACCCATCAGAGCCCATCCCAGCCGTGGCAGTGCAGTGGGGAGCAGCTCATGGGAGTATTTTGGCCTGTTTGCCATCCACTTCTGAATATTCCTGCTGTTATCAAACCGATATTAAAGGAAATCACAGAATCATTAAGGCAGGAAAAACCTCCAAGGTTAAGTCCAGCCTGAACCACTGAACCAGCTCACCAAGTCTCTCATTTTTTAACAAGAAAAGTTTGAAATATGACAAAATGAACTTGAGCTGCTGTTCAAGCAGCTGGAAAGCCACAAGGAACAAGGTAAAAAATCAACCTCTGGAGGTCAGACCCTGAAATTTCTGACTGAGGAGCCCTGGAGGTGCTGGCATGGCTGGGAGCCCAGGCTGAGCCAGGCACCGCTCGTTAATTAATGCAAGTTAATTAATGCAAGAACCCATCCTGGGCTCATTGAGCAGCTCCAGGGTAAAAGGA
The DNA here is from genome assembly GCA_013400735.1 of Pomatostomus ruficeps. NCBI lineage: Eukaryota > Metazoa > Chordata > Aves > Passeriformes > Timaliidae > Pomatostomus > Pomatostomus ruficeps. The sequence goes on along the minus strand of VYZT01062811.1, from coordinate 65,446 downwards.
GCAGCAGGGAATTGGCTGCAGGGCGTTGGTTTGGAGAGCACCGTGCTGGTTTTGGGTTCGGGCAGCCAACAGTCAGGATCCCACTAGGATCCCATTGTGATCCCCTTGTGATCCCTTTGTGATCCCATCCTGGTCCTGTTGTGATCCCATCATGAGCCCACTGTGATCCCGTTGTGATCCCTTTGTGATCCTATGGTGATCCCATCATTATCCTGTTGTGATCCCCTTGTGATGCCATCATGATCCCATCATGATCCTGTTGTGATCCCAACGTTATCCTGTTGTGATTCTCTTGCAATCCCATCATGATCCCTTTGTGATCCCTTTGTGATCCCATCATGATCCCATTGTGATCCCATTATGATCCTGCTGTGATCCCATCACAATCCTGTTGTGATCCCATTGTGATTCCCTTGTGATCCCCTTGTGATCCCATCACGATCCCATCATAATCCTGTTGTGATCCCGCTGTGATTCCGCTGGGCCCTTGGAGCAGATCCAGGAGTGTGCCTGAAGCCAGCAGGGTGGTTACGGGGTACCTGGCACAGGGCACCTGGCAGCGCCTTCCTGAGGAAAAATCCCTTGGAATGGAAGCCCCTCGGAGGGGGGAGGAAACGCTTCCCTTCAAGGGGACTCCATGCCTCCTGGCCGGGGCCTGCAGCAGAATTCCCGCTGTCCCTCATCCACCTTCCTGTCCTAGGGGAGAACCACAGAACTGGAGCTGGAGGAGCTTTAAGATCCCTTCAATCCCAAAGCTCTCAGAGGTTCTCTGACTCCATGAATCTGCTGCCCCGGTGACCAAATGTGATCATTCCTGGTGGGAGCAGCTCCTCTCTTAAACAGCTTTCATCACCCTGAGCCTTTGTCACCTGGCTTCAGGTGGAAATTGAGGGGGCCAAGATGCCACAATTCCCTGGTTTTTCATAGAAAAACTCTCATGGGGATGGAATTGGTCGCAAGTGGTCTAAAAGTCCCCATCTAAAGGAAGAAGGAGCCCTTGGAGGATGTGGAGTTGCCAGCAGTTCACAGAGGCTGAGCTGGTTTATCAAACACCCTTGTGCTCGCTTTGCTCCATTCATCTGGGGGTGTCTGGGGGTGCAGGGGAGGGAGAGGCCCATGTGGGAGTAGCCAGGAGGAAGGGAAAACTGGGATCAGAAATGTGGGATCAGAACAGTGGGATCAGAAAGGTGGAATCAGAAAGCTGGAATCGGAAAGCTGGGATCAGAAAGTTGGGATGAGAACGGTGGGATCAGAAAGGCAGCAGGACACAGGGGTGGACATGGCCACTGTGTCCCACTGTGACACCCCCTGGGGAGGTGAAGCCTGGACAAAGGGACACTCGGGAGCTGGGCTCAGCTGTGCCCACTGCTCCAGCCAGGCCAGTGGGTTCTGTGTTCCCTCAGGACAGATGGATCTTCCCAGGGCTGGGCTTTCTGAGGGAAACACATGGAATTGCCCAGGGGGTCAGCACGGTCCTTCCCCAGGCTTTGTCTCATTTCTGGCACTTCCCTGCTCATCACAGCTTGTGGGATCAGAAAAGTGGGATCAGAAGGGTGGGATCAGAAAGGTGGGATTAGAATGGTGGGATCGGAACAGTGCGATCAGAAAGGTGGGATCGGAGCAGAGACTGACCCCGGACAGGGAAACACAGCATCTGAACAGGACAGGCTCTTGGAGAGCACTCAGTCCGATTCAGTCAGACCTTTTGGCTCACAGGGGTGCCAGCAGAGGTTCCAGTGCTGTCCCAACCCCTGTGAGACCCCCGAGCCCTGCTGGAGCGTTCCTGGCTGCCGTGGCTGTCACAGGGAGCAGCAGTGACGTCTCGGCTGCGCTGTCTCTCTCAGTCCGTGGGTGTCCCTGGAAATCACAGCTTGTTTGCTTTACCTTCCCCAGAAACTTCGCATGGAGTGTGCCCACAAAAGGAATTAACAACTCAGCAAGCAGGAAGGTAAAATTGTCCTTTGCAGGGAAGACACGTGGGATGAGTGGCAGCCCTCAGCGTGTACCTGCGCTGCGTCTGGAAAATATTTTGACAGCTCAAGCTGAAAGCAGACTTTGGAGTTTGGGGTTTTTGTTGTTTTTTTGAAAGAACCATGGTGTGGAACACAGCTTTGATGCCTTAATGGAATCTGGAGAGCTCAATAATATGTTTCAGGTTCGGATAAAAGAGAGGAAAAATTGCTTCCAGCACTTTTATGCTCAAGAAAAACAAAGCCCAAATCATCTCTCTGTGATGTCTCATCTGTAGTGGTTTAGCAGTGTGGTATCCAAGCACGGCGTTGGAGGGCTTACTGGGACTTAGCTAGGGGAGGAGATCCAGCAGGACTGGGACCTGCTCGGAGTTACTTTATATCGACCTTTCTGTGACATACAGAACCCAAACTGAGGCGGGGTCCAGGGGGATGGGTCAATTTTCCAGGATCATCCGCCCGTGGCGCACTGGGACACGCAGGAAGTCAGGGACAGGTGGCAGGAGTCCCTGTGGGTGAAGAAAGAGCTGCTGACATCTAAAAAAAACCATTCCAAAGGTGAAAGCAGAGTAGGATCACCCAGGGAGAATCCAGAAACTCTCCCGGTGTGTGGGGGTGGGATTGGGAAAGCCAAGGCCCATCCGGAGTTGAATCTGGTGAAAGGTGTGGAGGGCAACACCAAAATGTGAGGTGGAGGAAAATGAGGGGAGTGTGGGGCTGCTGCTGGACGGGGCTGGGCAGCTGGAGCAGGGTCAGGCCCTCGGAACCCCAGGAGCAGAGGAAGGTCTGGAGCAGGGATGCCTTGGAGGAGTCGTGTTGGCTCTGGAGCAAAGCCTGGAGGAGGAGGATTGTGTTTGGGAACACAAAGGAACTGGACACAAATCCCTGGGCTCAGGGATGCTGGGGGAGCCGTCTGGTGGCATCCAGAGGCCACTCAAATGTCTTGGAAAGCTCCTGGCAACTGGGAAAGGTGTCTGAGACTGAAATGTGATCCCTGTGTCCAAGAAGGGTGGGAAAGAGAATCCAGGGAATTACAACCTCGACTCCATCCTGGGAGGGGACGGAGTCACCAATCCTGGGAGCCATTTCCAGGCATCTAAAGGGCAAAAAGGCCCTGAGGAAGGGCCCACATGAATTCATGAGGGGAAATCATACGTGACCAAGGCTTCTGAGCTGCCAGGCTCGGGGGTGGGGACAGCAGGACACAGGGGTGGACATGGCCACTGTGTCCCACTGTGACACCCTCCAGGGAGGTGCAGCCTGGACAAAGGGACACTCGGGAGCTGGGCTCAGCTGTGCCCACTGCTCCAGCCAGGCCAGTGGGTTCCGTGTTCCCTCAGGACAGATGGATCTTCCCAGGGCTGGGCTTTCTGAGGGAAACACATGGAATTGCCCAGGGAATCGGGTCCTGGCCTGGGCTTTGTCTCATTCCTGGCACATCCCTGCTCATCACAGCTTTGGGATGGCTGAAGTGAGGGCTGGGGCAAGTCCAGAGGAGGCCACAAAGTTCATAAGGGAATGAGAGGATCTTCCCCATGGATACAGGCTGAAGGAGTGGGGGCTGCTCAGCCTGGGTAAGAGGAGCTTGTGGGGAGACCTCACAGCACCTGCCAGGGTCTGGAGGGGCTCCAGAGAAGCCAGAGAGGGAGCCTGGATCAGGAACTGGAGGGACAGGACAAGGGGAATGGGGTCAAACTGAAAGGGAGTAGGTGTAGATGGAATATTGGGCAGAAATCATTCCCTGGCAGGGTGGGGAGGGGCTGGGCTGAAATTCCCAAAGAAGCTGTGGCTGCCCCTGGATCCCTGGCAGTGTCCCAGGCCAGGCTGGATGGGGCCTGGAGCAGCCTGGGACAGTGGAAGGTGTCCCTGTCATGGCAGGGGGTTGGAATGAGATGATTTTTAAGGTCCCTTCCCACCCAAACCATGCAGGGATTTTTAAGGTGACAACAAACCCTGAAGCTGAGGTTTAATCTTCACACCTCCCCCCCTCCTTCACCCTTTGCTGTAGCTGCTGCTGATTCCGTATTCCCCCGGGACTCCCAGGAAGAGGCCCCAGTGACTCCAGCCATGCACGGCACCCTCACAATCCCAGCTCCAGGAATTCACCTGTTCCCTCTCACCTCTCCTCCTGCACTGCTTCTCAGCAATAACTCTGGAGATTCTGGCCTCTTTTTTCTGCCTGCCAAGCACTTCCCCCATCTCTTTATCAGCTTTTTACCTGTACATCCTTATCCTTCCTGTGGAGATGGCCTCGTCTGCAGGGAGCACTGTGCTGCAGCAGTTCTGGGGGTTAAGGAAAGAGTTCTCTGAAGATTAGGTGGGGATGGAAGCAGCCAGCTCCAGTTTATCTGCTGCTGCTCCTTGTTATTTGTCACCAGAGAGAAAAGCGGTTTTATGTTTCCACTGATGGAGAGCTGATAACTTCTTTAATTTTACAATCTCACTTGTTCCAGTCTCATGACTCACACTGGAAAGGAAAAAGAAAAAATTGTCTGAAAGATCATGAGATAGCAGCTGAACAGCTGCTTTCTTTGGGCCAGGCTTCTCCCCCTCACTCCCAGGGCAGGAGGAAGCACAGACTGTCCTGCCAGCCTGAGTGCTGCGTGGGGCTCAGGCACCTCTGAGTCGTTCTGTGCTGCTCCTTCCCCCTGGTGTGGATGGAGCTGTGCCAGCAGCCAGAGAATCCCAGAATCCCAAAAAAGGGGCCTTAAAAACTACCTGCTATGGCAGGGACACCTCCCACTGTCCCAGGCTGCTCCAAGCCCCAGTGTACAGCCTGGCCGTGGGCACCGCCAGGGATCCAGGGGCAGCCACAGCTTCTCTGGGCACCCTGTGCCAGGGCCTCCCCACCCTCCCAGGGAACAATTCCTCCTCAATATCAGATCCACTCCTCTCTGTCAGTTCAGTCGGTGCTCTGGGCACCTTTGGAGTGTATTGTACTCATGCAGACCTTTCCTGTTCCCTTTTTGCTCTCCTTTTCCCTCAGCTTTGGGAGTGGACACATTGCACCCAGGTCTCTTCTCCTCCTTTTTGGGTGCTGGTAAAAATTCCTGTTGGAAGGAGGTGAGGAATTTCTTCCTCCTCTTGTAGCCATTTGCACTCGGTTATTTTTATGAAGGAAGAATAATGATTTGCAGATGGCAGAGCTGAGCCCTGTAAGAATGTGCCTTTCCTCTGAATGTGTCTTTTTACCGTGGGTTGAAGCCAACAGATTGAAGAGTCAGAGTGAAATCACATGAGGCTGATCAGAGACTGCCAGATTCAATCTGCTCAGCTCTGGATTTCTGATTTCTCCTTCACTTTGGTGGCTCCTGTCATGGAGAGTCTCAGGAAGTGCCCAGTGGCCCCTGGACTGCCCATCACAGGGAGGTCAGTGGGTGCTGCCCGAGAGAACCCCCTGGTCATGTGAAACACAGATTCCCAGCTCATCCTCGGAGATTTGGGGCTCATTATTCTGCTTTTTAATCCTCTCATCATCCCAGTTCTCACCAGTCCTTGCGCTCCTCGAGTGAGTCACCATTGGAGTTTCCAAAGATGTTTTCCTCCCGTGTTTCCCTGCAGGTTTCCTGCTGGGTTATAGGTTGGATTTGATTTGATTTGATGGTGTGGATGAGCTCAGAAGGCTGTCATGGTTTGGGCAGTGGTGGCTGTGACAGTGTGGCCGTGGCTGTGACCATGGCTGTGCAGCCTGGGCTGTCCTCGCAGGTGTCACAGGGGTATCACAGCCCTGCGCCTGCACCCACAGCTCCTTCCCCACGTTTATGGCAGGCGGAGCCTCTGCCGCGGCATCTGCTGAAACAGCCTTGTGGAGAAATCAGCTATTTAGTCTTAATTAACCTAATTAGTGCAGGAGGGAGCTGGGTGCTCCCCTGGGTGCAGCTCCAGCTGTGCCAACCCTCTCCATCCCCAGCAGGAGACAGCAGGGGCCGGGGGCCTTGGCAAAGCAGCCGAGCCTGGCTTAAAACTGGTTCCAACAAATCCCAGCTTTGGGGGAGTTTGAGGAGTCTCCTGCTCCCCCCTGCATCCCAGGTTTGTCCTGCACATCCTCCCTCACACCCTGCCTGTGTCCAGCCTGCAAAGACAAAAGCTTTCCATTTTTTTTTTTTAGGTTAATCTGTTTATTCTGCTTAATAAGGACTTAACGACAGCTTGAGCTTCTCGCTGGTGACAGAATATTTTAGTTCTTATTCCACGTCTGGTGAGGTTTGTAGGAATTTGCTGTTGATTTTGACAGGCATTGCCTTAGGCCTGAAAAATGCTGCTTCCACCAGGCCCTCCCAGCAGCGTCCAGAGACCCAGGGGTGTGGGGCTGCCAAACCTGAGCTCTTCCTAAACAATCCCGGGTGGGGATGAGCTCTGTGACATCCATCTCACCCCTCTGGAAATATCTCTGTGTCTGGGCTGGCTGTGCAGTGGGGAGGGATGAAGGTGCCTTTGGAGGGACAAGTTTGGGTTGGAAGGGACCATAAATCCCATCCAGTGCCACCCCCGCCATGGCAGGGACACCCCCCACTGTCCCAGGCTGCTCCCAGCCCCGTCCAGCCTGGCCTTGGGCACTGCCAGGGATCCAGGGGCAGCCACAGCTGCTCTGGGAATTTCATCCCAGCCCCTCCCCTCCCCCTCCCAGGCAACGATTCCTTCCCAGTATCCCATCCAACCCTGCCCTCTGGCTGTTTAAAATGCTTTATTTCCAGAGCAGCGAGGGAAAATGAGAAAGAGAATGGTTTTCAGCTTTCTTCTCCTTTTTTGGGGGTGTGAAAACTCCGAGGTTTGGTTTTCATTTAGAAAATGCAGGAAAGGGAAACACCAGTAGTGTGAAAATGAAATATAACAACGGGGTTTGGGCACAGCAAAGCACTTTGCATAAAAACAGCAACTCCGGTTTCATTGTCCTGAGTAATTGTTGCTGCCTTTTGGAGGGAGCTGAACACCCCTTAATTACGGCTCTGCAGCTGATGTGGGCTGCGACCCCTGACAATGCAGGAATTAATTGCTGCCTTTGAATCCCCCGTTCGTGTAACAGCTGCTATTAGTTCATTTGAAGGGATTTTACAGGTCTGGGACTGGGCCCAAGTCCCTCTGCCACCATCACACGATGCCAGTGGCAGCACCAGGCATTGCTGTGCTCCGTGAGAGACCCAGCAGAGCCTGGTTTTAGAGCAACTGGGGTGGAATCCTTTCTCTCCTGTACATGGGGGACCCAGCAGAGCCTGGTTTTAGAGCAGCTGGGGTGGAATCCTTTCTCTCCTGCACATGGGGGACCCAGCAGAGCCTGGTTTTAGGGCAGCTGGGGTGGAATCCTTTCTCTCCTGCACATGGGGGACCCAGCAGAGCTTGGTTTTAGGGCAGCTGGGGTGGAATCCTTTCTCTCCTGCACGGGTGGAGCTGGAGGAGTTAAATCAGTTGGTGGGATGCCAATGGCTACGATGGAGGGTTCACTGCTGGTGGGGCTGTGGGGGTTTGGGAGGTGTGTGTGTCTTCCCAGTGCTCCCAGTAAATCGCTGCCGTGGGCAGACTGGACAAGCTCCAGGACAGCAGTGCCTGTGCTTCTGTTCTGCTCTGGTGCCTCATCTGGGACTGGAGAGGATGGAAAGGACTTTCCAGATGGGGTTGTCATGGGAATGGAGGTGCTGCTGCCTGGCAGGCCAGCCCTGGCTGGGATTGCTGCTGGGACCTTGCTGAGGCCAGGCTGGGCTTGGGCTCCTGGCCAGCCCAGAGCCCAGGGCAAGGCTGGGGTTCAACCCCCAGCCACCGTCATGGAATCCTGGAGTGCTTTGGGTTTGAAGGGATCTTAAAGCTCATCCCATTCCACCCCCTGGATGGGCAGGGACACCTCCCACTGTCCCAGGCAGCTCCCAGCCCCAGTGTCCAGCCTGGCCTTGGGCACTGCCAGAGATCCAGGGGCAGCCACAGCTTCTCTGGGAATTCCAACCCACCCTCCCAGGGGACAATTCCTTCTAATATCCCATCCATCCCTTCCCTCTGGAAGTTCAAAGCACCAGGAGAAGATTTTTCCTCCCAGTTTTTCTGGAGAACAAGGAGCCAGGGAAGCTGAGTCACGGCTCTGTGCTGAAGACATCTGTCTCAGCAGCAATTAGAGGAGATGAAACCCATCAGTGACAAGCTCTGGCCCAGCAGTTGGAGCTCAGATTCTCATTTCATGCTGCAGAAGGATGAGTAATCCTAAATAGCTCTGCAGACGTTTAAAAGCCCCCAAAGCATGACAGACAGCGCAGAGCAAATGAGAACAAGGTGAGTTATTAAATGCCTGCTGAGCACACACAAAGCCCCCCGTCAGCCAACATGATCCAGGAGCTGGGTGTGCTGCACCTGGGCTGAGGCAGCTCTGGGGACATCTCACCTGAGCCTTTCTGTCCCAGCAGCTCCCTGGGCTGGAAATAGAAATTCAGCTGCTCTGTCCTGCTGCTTTCAGCGAGAAACTGTTCATTGAGAATGCAGGGGAACCATTGGGTGGTGGTGGTGCCTGATGGTTTTTGTCTTTTCTTTTTATCCCCTTTTTATACATTTTTATCCCCTTTCCCTTTCCTTGGACCCTTCACAAACACTCCTTGTCCCTCAGCCCTACATGTGGATAACCCTTGGAGGCTGAGATTGAGCTCAGCTCGGGGGTTCTCTGAGGGGAGCAGACGAAACATCCCGACTGTCTCCAAACCAGAGGCTCCAGCCTTGCACGGAGCCTCCTCTCTGGAATATGGTTTTTAAACTCGGCTGGAGTCTCTTTTGGGGGGCGAGGGGTGTAATTAGAATGGGGCACAGTTCCCTCATTTGTTCAGTTTCTGATTGGGGATTTTAGGTGAATCTGCTCATTTGTGAGCTCCATCCAAATTGTATCCGCGTTGTACCCGGGGGGTGCTGCTCGGCTGTTCCCACCTGGGATGAGTTGTGCACCTGGGATCCCATTCAAACCAAGGGAATGCCCTTTGCCCTGCCCTGCTGGGGCTGCCTCAGATTTTTACCAGCCCTGAAGGCATCAGTGGAAGGAGTCTGCACCCTTAGGCAGAAGCCTTGGAACAGTCCAGAACTGCAGGGAGGTGCAGGAGAACCCGTGTCCCTGTCTGAGCATGGCAGGGAGGAAGGTGTGAGCTCCAGGCAGGATTTATCCCTGCCCCAGCCTGGTGTGGGTAGCTGGGCTTGGCAGAGCTCCTTTCCAGGGGAGAGCAGCTTCCAGCGACACCAGCAGAGGGCTGAGAGGGGTTTCCAGCTCCGGGGCCTCGGAGGAGCAGCTCCTTTTGCCCCTGAATGCAGCTTTTTAATCAAACATCAACTTTTTGCCAGCGTTTTGTGCCGGGAGTGCCAGCCCTGCTGGGGGATGCTGATGGCATTGGCACGGCCAAGCTCGGGGGCTGGGATCGTGCCCAGGCCTTTGGAGAGGATGGAATTGTTTCCATTTTCCTGCAGGGACTTGGCTCACTCCTTCCAAGTGTAATTTGAAGTGGAGCCAGAACGTGGCCCAGGTCTCATTTGAAAGGAAATTTGGTTGAAGGCTTTTCATTGCTTTAAGTCCTGCAGTGACTTTAAGGCTGCCTGGTGACTCAGAGGTAAAATAAAATCAAGTAAATAAAATAAAATAACCTGAACGTGCTGGCATGACTTGCAAAGTGTGAGCAGTGTTGGAGAAATTCTTCTCCCGTGTGACTCTGCAGGAGCAGAGGGATGCACCAAAGCCCCCCCCCCCCACGAGGCTGCAGGAAGGAGAACTTTCTCCAGCAGAAAAATTTAGGGATAAATCTGGGAGCCATCAAAGTGGGATCTCCTGATTTTCTGCATTGTTTCCATCTCTTCTGCTTTTGTGTGTTCACAGGAAATTTCTACATTTGTCATTTTACACTCGTGCCAAGCCCAGGGATGCTGATGAATTAGGGACTAATAACAATTAGTGTTGAAATCTAAACAAATGAGCAAGGAATGAGTCATAATTTTGGTGTGACCTGAGGACATAGCACTGCTCATTGTCCCTTTCCTTCCGCCTTGTTCACTTCCTACATTCTGCTTTCCAAAACTCATCATTTCTATTGGGGTTTGCAAATGCATTTCACAAAAAAAACCCTGAAAAGTTTCCAAAACTGAAGTTCAGAAATGTAGAGTTGATTTGCAGTTTGGTTGCGCTAAATCTGAAGTTTTGCTCCATTTCATTTTTATTATCAATGATTGTGAGTTTTGAACTTCATGCAAACCCAGAAATGGAGGCACCCTCAGTTCTGATGAGCTCTAAATGAGGCTCCATCCATTCCATCGAAATGCTCCATTTCCTTTCTGGCAGATTTTCACTGGAATCGCCACATGCCAGAGTTTTAAAGATAAAGTTTTTTAGATGTTTTTGACTCATCTCTGTTGTCCAGGCATGGGCAGAGTGAATTCACAGCAAATCCCTGTCAGGATGAAGTGTGAGACCACAGCAGGGCTGTTCCTGTCCTTGGGTTTCAGGGTGGAGTCTTACAAATTAAATTATAGGATCATGGAATATCCTGAGTGGGAAGGGACGCACAGGGATCATCCAGTTTGGGTCCTGGCCTCAGGACACCCCAACAACCCCACCCTGGGAATCCATGGGAGCTCCTGGAGCTCTGGCATTCCCTGGGGAGCCTGGGCAGTGCCCAGCACCCTCTGGGGGAAGAACTTTTTCCCAAAATCCAGCCTGACCCTGCCCAGATCCAGCCCTTCCCTGAGGTCTGAGCTCTCCTGGCTGTGAATCTGTGCCCGAGGACGGGTCCTGAGCGCCGCTCTGGGCTTGGAGCCTCTGGCCTGTGTTTGACAGGAATCAAACAGAAGGAGCAGCTCCAGCAGGGAAGTTATTAGTGCTGGGTGCCCCAGAACGGCAACACTCGGATTTGGAGGGAAAAAGCTGAAATGAGACATTTTCCATTTTATGATTTCGTCTGCAGAGAAAGTCCTTTTAATCTCACTTTAATGAAAGTCGGCTCAAGGCGTGGGAGTGACTGGGAGTGCTTGGGAGAGACGGCAGCAAAGCTTGAAGGGAGCTCAGAGTGAGAGGAAATTCTCTGAGAATTTGGAAGGGGCTGGGTGCCCACCATCCTCCCGTTTGGAAGGACCTGAGGCTTCATTTCTCATTTCATTATTCATTGGGGGATTCCCAGCCATTTCTATTTTTATATTCTATTTATACTGGAATGGATTTCCATAAACAAGATGGCAAACATGGCAGAATGAATTAAACTGGTGACAGGGACATCAGGAGCTCCCACTTTTTCCAGCCTCTCAGACCAGTAACAGGGCACAGCCTGGCCTTGTTTGCTGGTGGGAGTGAAGCCCTTCAGCCTCCTGCCCTTTGCCTTTGTCCGGTGCCTTTTCCCACAGCCCTTCTCCTGCTGCAGGGGTGGAACAGGCTGGGGGTGTGCAGAGCACTAGGGCAGGAGGCTCTTCTGGGCCTCGATCCTGTCCTTCATTGTCCTTCAAAGTCCCTCAGAAAGCCCCACCCAGCCTCATCCTTCCCATGGTGACTTCCAAAGGATTGATCCAGCAGAGAGGGGACTGCAGTGTCCCCTCCATGGGCCTCACGTGGATAAATCCTACCCAGGTTTGCACCAGGAGCGTGGCCAGGTGGGTGGGTGACCTCACAAAGAGCTTTAGAAGCTTCAGGCTTGCTGCTCTCTGAGGGCATCACAGCTGCTGGCAGAGCCACTCTGTGCCCACAGGGCAGCCCAGGCTGGAGTCCTTGGGCAGGCTGACCCTGCTGGGGCTGCCAGGAGCCCGGGGCAGTGCCCAGCTGGGTTTGTGTCCTGGCACCCAGCACCTGCTGCCTCCGGGTGCTGATGCCACCCAGGCCCTGCAGAGGAGCTGGGGCTGCCTCTGCTGAGCTGCTGCAGGGGAGAGGCAAAGCCCGACCTGAGAGCGCCAGGGCATCAGGGGTGCTGTGCCAGGGGTGGGGAACCAGGAATGCTGTACCAGGAATGTTGTACCAGGGGTGCTGTGCCAGGAATGCTGTTCCAGGAATGCTGTACCAGGGATGTGCCAGGGATGGTGTACGAGGGATGCTGTACCAGGGGTATGCCAAGGGTGCTGTACCAGGAATGCTGTGCCAGGGATGTTGTACCAGGGATGGGGTACCACAGGTGCCGTACCAGGAATGCTGTACCAGGAATGTTGTGCCAGGGGTGCTGTGCCAGGGGTGTGCCAGAGATCCTGTGCCAGAAATGCTGTGCAGGAATGCTGTGCAGGAATGCTATACCAGGAATGTTGTACCAGGGGTGCTGTGCCAGGGGTGTGCCAGAAATGCTGTACCGGGGATGGTGTACCAGGAATGTTGTACCAGGGATGGTGTACCAGGGATGCTGTACTGGGAATGTGCCAGGGGTGCTGTGCCAGAGGTGCTGTACAGCTGCACCCACACCACAAGGGCTCCTGCCTGTCCATTTCTCCCTGTTTATCCTTCCTCTGGACACTCTCACTCTCCATCCTCTTCCCACAGCAGCTCAGCCCACAGCTCAGCCAAGAGCTGCTGATGTGGGAGAATCCCAGAATCCCAGACTGGCTTGGGCTGGGAAGGACCTTAAAAACCACCCAGTGCCACCCTGCCGGGGCAGGGACACCTCCCACTGTCCCAGGGCACTCCAAGCCCTGTCCAGCCTGCCTTGAATCCCCTGGGTGAGGAATCCAAGAATAACAAATCCATGATTTCCTCTGGACTCTACTCTCTGGCTCCAGCTGAAGGAAGGGAGAGCAGTTCTCCTCCTCCACAGCCCAAGTTCCTTCCCTGCCTGCTCCAGGTGACCCTCCCCAGACTCGGCGCTCAGGAAGGGGAAGGGTGGAGGAAACAGCATTCCCAGAGGACACGGAATCCCGGGCAGGATGTGTAATAGGTTGTAAAAATTATATTCCTGGAAATGCCTAATTGGAAAATAATAATTTTCCTATTCCTGGTGGGTTCGGAGGCTCTTTTCCAGTGAATGGTGTTGGATTCCTCCTGTTAGAATCAAATCTCTGAGTGTGTAAGCTCCTGTGAACGTACACTGAGAAATAAAGGGAAACAGGCATTGTTTCATCCCTTGGGAAAAAGAATTCCTTGGGAGCTCTTTTCTGGCCCTGTGACAGGAATTTGGGTGACAATGTGACTGCTGGGTGGGACTGGATCACTTCCACTGCTCTTATCCCGAACTGGGAGATCAAGGACAAGAGGAGGCAGGGAAAGATAAGGACTGGGCTGCTGCTATGAAAATGTGATCTTGGAATTACCCGGGGCTGGGTGAGATTTAGTGCTGCTATCCAGGCTGGCAGGGCCTTTTCAGCAAGCCAGGGCATTGTTATTCTGCAGAGGGATATTTATTTATTTTTTAATTATTTTTATGTATTTATTATTCATTGAGGGATACGTTAATTAGTGATTTTTAAAAAGGGTTGTGTTATGGAAATAGAAACAAATGGGTGTTGGCTGACTTTAAATAATGACTGTGCAGTTGTGAACTTAGAACTGAAATTCTTAATATTTATTTGATGTTTAGGGAGATTTCCATACAGGACAGAATGAGGGAGAGCCCAGCAGTATCGGAGGAATAAATAGAATCCTGTCAGATAAATGCAGGGAAGTTTTCCTGACTGGTTTTCCCACAATCTCTGTTCTGCACGTCTGACACAAAATAAACAATATCAGGTCCTAAACTCTGTAAATAAATCCATGAGCCGGGTCCATGACCCCTCCAGAGGTGGGTTGGTTTGTTTGATCCGGAGGCTCAGGATGGAGCAATGGCTCTTTGCACCAACATCAGCTCAGTTTAACTCACTCCAGGGACAGACTGCTCAGGAAAACAGGGCTTTTATTGCCTGTCAGGACTCCTTAAGGTTTATCCCTCCATGCTTGGCAATGTGCCTGTGCTGCTCAGCCCTCCTGGTTCAGCTCCTCTGCTGGAACTTGATTGCAAGGCTTTGATCAGTGAAAATAGAGATGGAGCTTGAACGACTTCCAGTTTGTCACCAACCTTTGTTCCTCCAGTTTGACACCAACCTTTGTTCTTCGAGCCCCAGCACAGTTCAGGCCCTCGTGTGCTGTTTGCTTTGTGACCCAAAGGGATTTGTCTCCTGATCCATCTCAGCATCGTTCAATAACCTGGAAAAGAGGCCAGGTCGGGTTTTCCCTCTGCTACCTGTGGATTGCCCAGGGGTTATTTTGCAGTGTCTGGGAAGATGATAATAAAACAAAGTCCTTAAGTGGAACACAATAATCTAACCTGGAGAAGTTCCTGAAGGGATTTTCTCCACTGGAATAATGCACAAGACATGGAGATGAGAACAGCTGGAAAACACTGCAGAGGACATCAAAGTTTCAAATGTCCCTAAAATGAAAATTCCTGCAGTTCCAGTGCCTTGAGCAGGCCCCAGGACAATAAGGTGTCCTTAAGTCCAGGCCTGGAGAGGATTTGTTGTGTCTGAGCAGGATGGGAGAACAGGAGCTCCCAGCCCGTGTGGAGTTTGAGAGTTACACACTAAAGCAGGGCAGGAGCTGAAAAATAGAAAAGCTCAATCTTAAGGCATCATTGGGTGCTGGGAAGGACACTGGGAATTGTTGTCCTGGCTCTGGGAAGGACATGGAGCTGTGCTGGCTCTGGAAAAGAGACTGGGAATTGTGCTGGCTCTGGGAAGGACCCTGGAAATTGTCCTGGCTCTGGGAAGGACACTGGGAGCTGTGCTGTCTCTAGGAAGGATACTGGGAATTGTCCTGGCTCTGGGAAGGACACTGGGAGCTGTGCTGGCTCTGGGAAGGACAATGGGAGCTGTGCTGGTTCTGGGACAGACATTGGGAATTGTCCTGGCTCTGGAAAGAGCACTGGGAGCTGTGCTGGGCTCAGGGAGGGCAGGAATTGCCATCCAACCAAGGCTTAGATGATCCAGATCAGATTGAGTGTTAATAATAAAAACAGGACTCAGCTCTGGTTTGAATCGGTTCTGTGCAGAACAGGAGGGAAAACATCATTTTGAATCAGATCCATTTTTCCTTCCAGCCTTTCCATATCTGTCCTGCTCCCCTCGGCTGTACCCTGGGTATGCTGGTGGAAAGGCTGCATTTCTGGCTGCTTGGAGAAGTTCAGGAGCTCAGGAATCAGTGCCCACTCACCCCGAGTTTCTCTGCACCAGGGAAATGCTGGGAGTTTTGTTAAACCAACATGGAACAGCGAGCACAAGCCCCGGCCACTTGCTCTGGGAACATCTGGGGACAAGAGAGAGCCCAGATGGCACCAGGGCCTGGGAGCGTTCCAGGGTCACATCGGCTGCCGTCACCCTGAGCGCTGCCCCTGATACCTTAAGATTCAGCTTTTCTGTTTTTCAGACCCTGTGCTGCTTTAGTGTAACTCTAAAACTCCACACGGGCTGGGAGCTCCTGTTCTCCCATCCTGCTCAGACACAACAAATCCTCTCCAGGCCTGCACTCAAGGACACCTCGTTGTCCCAGGCCCCAAAATACGGAAACTGAGCCTCTAAAAGGGGGGACAGACTTGGGGTAAATTCCATCATCACCTGAAATTGTAATTGGAGAATTAACCCTGATCTTCTGTAAATTGATCAAAACTGATCAAAGTGTAGAAAACTCGTGACCCGGGGTCCATCTTGGGTGTGGCCTCTCCCAGAGAGGGCTTTGACTGCCCAAAGTGTCCCTATTGAAGGCCCTGCAATAAATCCCCATTTTATTCTCTTAATCTTGTCTGGCCTCTGCTCTAGGCAGCCCCTGATCAGGCATCAACTCCACACACAGATCTTCCACACTTTCCCCAGAGCTCCATCCCGGAGGCTGCTCTGTCCTGACAGGAGGTGTTCCAGGAGCTGTCCCGACGGGAGGTGTTTCAGCAGCTTCCCACTCCTGGAGGAGCTGCCGGTGCCGCCAGGAGGGGAGGAGCAGCACTTAGGAGCTCATTAACCCCAGGGAGCCTCCACACAGGGCTTTTCCCGGGATTTACAGGAATTTTGCCGTCCGTTTTCGGAGCCCTGTGACCGTCACTTATCAGGGAGTTTGCTGATATGAGTTTCAGAGCCACAGGGATCGCTCAGGCTTTAAACTCCTCGCTCTAAACTTTCCTGCTTGAGCTGCGAAGTGTTCATGATTTCCAAGGACGTGGTGGCTCCGCTGGAGAGGGGATTTTAGCTCTGCCAGGGAACACCAGCAGATGGTGACGAGGGTGGCAGAACTGGCAGAGCTCCTGGACTCAAACATCTCCAAGTTTGGAGCTTGGCTGGATGTGTCCAGGCCGTGCTGGGCAGTGGCAGGAGTAGCCCAGGGTCCGGAGCTGTCCTGGGGAAAGGGGCACATCCTTGTGCCCTTTGCTACTGAGGGGTCCCAGACCCTGCTGGCCCTGCCCATGGGCACTGCTGCGGGGACAGCTGGGGCAGGGCAGTGTCCTGGGGCTGGCAGGACACCAGAGCAGGATTGGCACCGGCTCCCTGTGACTCTCAGGGCACCAGCACTGGGAATCCCCCCCTGTCTGACCCCCGAGTGTCTGAGATGCAGCAAAGGAAGGCAGAATGTCCAACTCCGGGGTCCCCAGCACAGGGAGGACCTGGAGCTGCCAGAGGTGTCCAGAGGAGGCTCCAGGATGAGCAGAGGGATGGAGCAACTCTGCTGGGAGGAAAGGCTGGGAGAGCTGGGAACGTTCAGCTTGGAGAAGAGACCAGGGGTGACCTCATTGTGGCCTTGCAGGGCTGGAAGGGACTCCAGGAGAGCTGGAGAGGGACTGGGGACAAGGGGTGGAGGGACAGGACACAGGGAATGGCTTTAAGCTGAAGGAGGACAGGGATAGATGGGATATTGGGGAGGAATCCTTCCCTGTGAGGGTGGAGAGGCCCTGGCACAGGGTGCCCAGAGAAGCTGTGGCTGCCCCTGGATCCCTGGCAGTGCCCAAGGCCAGGCTGGACAGGGTTGGAGCAGCCTGGGACAGTGGGAGGTGTCCCTGCCATGGCAGGGGTGGGATGAGCTGAGGAAACCTCATCAGTGTGGCTTTGAACAGAGACAAGGAGTGAAACACCTCGTGTGTGTCCCTGCATGTCCCTGGGTGTCCCTGTGTTCCCCCGTGTCCCTCCATGTTCCCCTGTGTCCCTGTGTGTCCCTGTGTGTCCCTGTGTCCCCACATGTCCCCCTGTGTCCCTGCATATCCCTGCTCTCACTCACATCACCCAATCCCCACACCAGCCCCTGCCTCATTCCCTCCCTCTGCATTTTCCTGCTCCAGACTCTGGAGCTGCTCCTTTGGCAGATTCCTTGGGCCATTTTCCAGTGGGAAGGGCTCAGTCCCAGTCAGTCAGATCCACGCAGGACCATCCACGGAGGATCCTGGATCCCTCCCAGCACCTTCCCCATCAGGAGTGATGGGAATATCTGGAATTCCAGATCACAGAGCCCTGGGGATATGCCGGAGTTACCGAGGCTGGAAGCAGCTCCCTGGAGCCGGGGGCTGCCAGCTCAGGAGCTGCTCCATCCCTCAGCCGCCTCTCTCTGCATCCAAAATCCTGTTTCAGAGCCACTCTCATGGTTCCAATGCTCCCTGGCCCCTTCACCCTCCTCCTCCCACTGCCCACACGGAATCCTGTTGGACTGAAGAACCAGCTGTGGATCATTTCCTCCAAAGGCTTTTTGTGCATGAAAAATAGATCAGAATCTCGGGGAGCCATTTATGCCATTTTATTTTTACAGCTCCGACAGAAACGGTAATAGGAAAATGAGATCAAGATGCTTTTGGTACATTACTGGCAATAAAATAATAAAAAAGAGAGCAACCTCCAAGCGAATCAGGTCAGATCCTGCCGGTGATTTCTGTGCTGCACAAAGCCCGGCATGGTTGGCTCCTTCCGCAGGGCTCGTTGGTGCTGTTTTTGAGGCACTTGTCTTTTATGAGGCTGTAATAATAATCTTTGCATTATGCGATTACAACATAATCAGGTCCTTGTCACGCTGCCAAGGCTGGCCAGAAAACATCAGAGCAGTGAGGAATTTTGGCTCTAAACTCATTAGGAGAGACCCGGATTGGTTCCAGGATCGCTCCAGAGCCCTCGGAGCTCTGAGCTCTGCCTGGATGTGCTCTCAGCCAGGTAGGGCCTGGGGAGGCACATTCGGGGTCCAGCAGAGCCTGGGAGTTCAGCTGGGAGAACACCTCTCCAAGACGGGATTTAAAAATACCCTTTTTTTTAAAAAAAAATTAAAATTTAAAATTCCTCTTTTAAAAAAAAATTAACTCCTAGGAGCACTAAAACGACAAAGCTGCCGTGGCGCTGTGGGTGCTGTAGTTCACGCTGCAGAAATTCGGATCTCGCTCCTGATGCACCAGGAAGTGAAATTCTGTTTTCCAGCAGCTTTTCCAAGCCAAGGGGCTGTGGACAGTCCTCATTCCAGAGGGATCCTCCCCTGCTGTGCCTTGGGATCGGGGTCTTGGAAACGCAGCTTCTTACGGATCTCATCAGGTGCTACGTCAGGTCAATCCCTTCTCAGCCAGCAGCGCTGCAGTTCAGAACAGGCTGGGCTGCATTCCTTGGAGCACAGCATATATGTTGCATTGGAAAAGCCTCCAGTCTGAGCAAACTCCATGGTAGTGCGTGGGAATGACTCTCCTGGAGAAACCCCCGTTCTGCATGGACCGGAATCTTGCTTTATCCTGACCTCTTAGGATGTCACATGTTAAATTGTTTATGTTGTTTGAGGATGAAAAGTGGTTTTTACCCAATTTTGCTGCAGGTCAGGGGTCATAGAGTGCATCTGATTCTCTCTCCTTCAGCATCTTTAGTTGCCCTTACAAAAGGAATTAATTTAGGAAAGGTTGGGCATTTGGACACTGAACAATTTGGACATTTCTGTTATTGGTCTGGCACAAGATAGAGAGGCACCTGTCCAAAATGGTGTCATCCATGAGGATAAAATAGGAGAAAAGCAGAGCCAAAGGAGAAAAAGAATTAAGGTTTTAAAATGTATTATAACCCTGTCCTCCCACTTCCACCCTCTGCTGGAAAGGATGCAGGTCCATTCAAAAATCCCATTTTAGGGCGATGGCACATGGAGACTGGGCCTGATCTGGCTGGTGCGGATCCTCCCAAAAGGTTTTTGTGGCCTCAGGACAGAGGAAAGAAATCGCCAAGTGCAGCAGTGAAATTCCTTCTCCTGTTCCACCTCAAGACGTGGAGTGTCCTTCCCTGCTCCCTGCAGCTCTCCAGGATTCCTGGGCCCTTCAGGCTGGAGCTATGCAGGATTTCCAGCAGGATGCTCTGGTGGCTCCCTCCGGGGCACTGCCCCTGCCAGGGACATGCCAGAGGGTTTGGTGCTCGTGCTTTGCTCCTTGTGCTTCTCCTGCCCCTGGCTCTGGGTGTGGGACCTTTGCTGAGCCTCAGAGGTGCCACAGTCACGGCTTGGGCTCTATCCCACAGCCCCAGGCCCAACGTGATCCCTGAAAATCCAGATTTTCCTCTTCCCTGAGTGCTCGTGTCCAGCAGCAGAGATGAGGAATTCCATACTCCACTGCTGTGGAAGGGCAGAGCTCACAAAGGCAGCTGAGTTCCCTCTGGTGTGGTTTCTCAGCTCCCCTCCATGTGACTCCACTGCTGGAGTTGCTGCTGAGAAGGTGACAGGAGCCAGTGGCACTCCCAGAGCCTGGAGGAGCACTCCGGGGACGATTTGGGATCCAGCATCCATCTCTCTATAAATACATCCACGAAAAAATCAAGTATCAGCCAGCCTTCTGGGTGAGAGTTAGGGAATGGGAGTGTCCCCCACAGAGAGCCACCAGCTGGTGATGGGGAGGTGTTTGAGTCCCCAAACTGGCACTGAACAGCCTGGCTGGGATGGGTGTGTTCCACATAGGCCTCGTGCCAGGGAAAGAAAGGAAATAAAGGTTCTTAGGGAGCACAGGGGTCTGGGGGAACAAATTCCTCATCCCAGTCCCGGCACCACGAGCTTGGCCCTGAGCACCTCCTGCCCCGGCGTCCTGCGGGGCCGTGGGACGGGGCACAGCCCAAGTGGCAGCAGGAAGGATGAAAAGCTGGGAATGTGGCCGTGGGTGTTGTTTGTTCCCACAAAAGCAATAATTTGGAGAGATAAAGTCTCTCAGAACTTCACAAGAGGAATGATTCTTTCTTTACCTTTTCTGCTGTTTCTCAGTTTGATTATTCAGCCCTTTGTTCTGGAACATTCTGAATTATTTCAGCTGTCCCAGTAATTGTGTTTTCCCCTCAACTTTGGAAGTTACTTTTCAAAGGAGGGAGGGCAAAAAAGATAAGGCAAAGCTGGGAAATGGGAAATCTATGGCTAATTAAGGCAGGGGCTTGCTAATCACCTTAGAAATGGAGCTATCAGCTGAAAAGCCTGAAGTGGGTGGAAAGCAAGTCAGGGCAGGGTCTTCCCCCCTTTCCTTCTGTCACAATGCATTGAGGGATCCAGAGCTCCCCTGGCAGACTCGTCCTGACCCCATTAGGTGCTGTCTCTTTGCATTAACAGCAAGGCTCAAGCTGGTCCGGGGTTTATTTCAGGCTGAACAGTAAAAATTCGGCCCAGCTATGAGTAAATGAGGCAGGATTCCATGAGAGCTGCAAGGGCTCACCATAGATGTCCCCCCGTGGATGTCCCACTGTGGATGTCCCCCTGTGCTGGAACTCCACAGCCAGGACTCAGCATGGTCACTGTCCCCACTGGACACCCTGTGCCAGGGCCTCCCCACCCTCCCAGCCAGGGATTCCTTCCCAATATCCCATCCATCCCTGCCCTCTGGCAGTGGGAAGCCATTCCCTGTGTCCTGTCCCTCCATCCCTTGTCCACCATCCCTCTCCAGCTCTCCTGGAGCCCCTTTAGGCCCTGGGAAGGGCTTTAAGGTCTCTCCAGTGATGCCTGATGAGTTTTTGTCTTTTCTTTTTATACCCTTTTTATATATATTTTATCCCCTTTCCCTTTCCTTATACCCTTTCCATTTTCTTGTACCCTTAGCCCTACATGTGGATAACCCTTGCAGGCTGAGATAGAGCTCAGCTTGGGGGTTCTCTGAGGGGAGCAGATGAAACATCCCGACTCTCTCCAAACCAGAGGCTCCAGCCTTGCACGGAGCCTCCTCTCTGGAACATGTTTTTTAAACTCGGCTGGAGTCTCACTTGGGGGGGTAATTAGAATGGGGGACAGTTCCCTCATTTGTTCAGTTTCTGATTGGGGATTTTAGGTGGATCTGCCCATTTGTGAGCTCCATCCAATTGTATCCGCGTTGTACCCGGGGGGTGCTGCTCGGCTGTTCCCACCTGTGCTGAGTTGTGCCCCTGGGATCCCATTCAAACCAAGGGAATGCCCTTTGCCCTGCCCTGCTGGGGCTGCCTTGGATTTTTACCAGCCCTGAAGGCATCAGCAGAGCCTTCTCCTCTCCAGGTAATTGAAAAATACACCAAGGTTAAAATCTTTATTTTATAACTTTAGTCGAGTTTCCTCACCCTTGCCCTGGGGGAAGGGAACTGAAGTTTTTTTAGAATATTGTTCCACCTGGTAAGGCCTGAGGAGCTTAACATCTCAACAAGTCTGGGAGTAGCCCAAAAGACACCCCAAAAAGGTAAAGTCCAATAGCAAACATCAATAAACCCTGGCATGGTTGGAGACCCTTAGCTGGGAAAAGGCTGATAAGGAAATCAAGGAGTGGAGACCTAATTAACACCAGAAATCCAGATCCAGAGGGAAACCAAACCCTAAAGAGCTGCATGACTTGGGACCAGTGAACACAGATCCAGTGAGGCTCTCTGGGCTTTGACTGGATAAAGTTTGGGAAAATCTCCTAAAATCCCTGTGCCATGGGATGATTTTCTCTTCACACCCGGGCCATGTGTGGGTGCAATGATTTCTGTGGCATATCCTGGCCAGACACAAAGCAATGCCTCAGTTCTCTAATGCTAAAATGCTGTTGGAGGGTTTTTGTTTTCCCTGCAGGTTCGGTGACCAGCTGAGCACCCCCAGCTCCGCCAGAGCGCTGGAAAAGCAGCTTTCCCTTCAGCTGGAGGCTGGGGTGTGATGGCAGAACAGCTGCTGGGAGCTCCCCGGGGCTCTGCTGAGTCCTGTCCCGGCCCTGGGCAGGCTCTCAGGTTCCCTGGTCCCACAAACACCCTCACAGCCCCTCTGTGCTCCCCAGGGGGCCTGGAAAGCCCAGCTGGGCTGTCCCATCCCTGGAACACCTCCCTTGGCCAGAGTCTGCCTCCCACAGGGATCAGGGAACCTGGAAAGGCCCCCGAGTCCAACCTTTCCCCAGCAGTGCCCAGGCCACCACTGAGTCATGTCCCCAAGTGCAACATCCGCGTGGGTTTTGAACCTTCCAAGGATGGTGATTTCAGGGGTGGGGACTCCACCACTGCCCTGCCTGTTCCAATAAGTGACAATCCTTTCAGGGAAGACATTTTCTCAATACCCACCCTAAGCCTCCCCTGGCACAAGGTGAAGCCCTTCCTTCTTGTCCTGTCCCTTTGTCACCTGGGAGAGAGACCGAACACCACCCGTCTTGAAACTCCTTTCAGGTGGAAACAAGAAGGTTCCCCCTGAGCCTC
Organism: Pomatostomus ruficeps; assembly: GCA_013400735.1. Taxonomy (NCBI): domain Eukaryota; kingdom Metazoa; phylum Chordata; class Aves; order Passeriformes; family Timaliidae; genus Pomatostomus; species Pomatostomus ruficeps. Next base: position 42,977 of record VYZT01062811.1, on the reverse strand, counting down.
CTTCTCCTTTGGCCAGAGCTCCCACAGAGCAGATTTGTGTCAGCTGGGCTTGGACATTCCTTTCCTTGAGCCAAGCCTCCACTTTTCCACGCAGAACCCTTAGGACAGTCACATTTTCCTTGGAACAGAATTCCAAGTGTGTTCCCCAGCAGCTTTCTGCAAAACACATCCAGGATCTCCAGGTGATGGATTTGTTTTCTGTTTGTTTCTCCAGGATTGCTTCCTTGGTGTTGAGGGGTTATTTATAAATCCCAGCGTCTCCCATGGGTTTGATTCCTCCTGAGTGTGGATTGATGGAGATGTTATTGTGTCTCCCTCCTTTTCTCAGGGGAACGGGTCTATTTTTAGTTCTGTATCACTTCAGGGGTGAATGAGTGGCAATTTAATTCCTGTGTGGGAATGGGATTGTCAGAAAACAGAGGGAAACTCAATACTTGCTCATCATATTTATGCTGCTGAGTTACTACACCCTGAGCCTTTGAACACGGCTTTGTGTGAGAGGGACAGGACACAGGGAATGGGATCAAACTGATGGAGAGCAGGGATGGATGGGATATTGGAAAGGAATCCCTCCCTGTCAGGGTGGGGAGGCCCTGGCACAGGGTGCCCAGAGAAGCTGTGGCTGCCCCTGGATCCCTGGCAGTGCCCAAGGCCAGACTGGACAGGGTTGGAGCAGCCTGGGAGAGTGGGAGGTGCCCCTGCCATGGAAGGGGTGGCACTGGAGGGGCTTTGAGGTCCCTTCCAAGCCAAACCATTCCAGGATTCTGTGATTCCATGAAAAATTGAATAGGATTCCTTAGCAGGGAGGTAATCAGGGGCTGGGTGCCACAGGGCTGCAGTCAGGGCTGGCACAGCAGGGCAGGCGCCTCCCCTCATGCTGGGATCCACTGGGCTCTCCTGGCTGTGGAATTCTGCAGGAATTCTGTGCCCTGGAGTGGTGCTCAGTGCAGGGCTGAGCCCCTCTGAGCTGCTGGGGCAGGCACAGCTCCAGGGCCGGGGGGATTCCCTGCAGGGCCGCAGCTCCTGGGGAGCTCTGCACCTCCAGCCTGGGTGAGAGGAGCACAGAGCCCTCGTGGGGCCACGGAGGAAGAAGCAACTCCTTCCTGGGAAAGGGATTCCAGCGTGGCCATTCCCTGTGTCTCTTGCTCCTGTTGTTCCCAGCAGGACTATTTATAAATTCCTTCTAATTTTATTTTTTTTTAATTTATAATGACAGTTCAGGCTCTGTTTAGAATGTAGATGTATGGTCTTTCCTTGGATAATTCCTGAATTAATTTGTATGGATCGCTCTGGGCCAGGCTGTGCACGTGCGCTCAGGCAATGCCCAGCTCTCTGCCTCCCCCAGGTTATTCCAAAGTGGGAATTTCCAGGTGGTTTGCACAGATATTCCTGAAATTCACGAAGCTGACATGAATTAATTAAAGCACAAAAGGACAACAGTGCAATGTGTGACTCGGGGCAGGCTGCTGGAAAATCATGTTAATTATGGTTTTAATCGTTTTAAAATTATTATTCCAATTTTAAATCAGGACAAAAGCTAACAGATCCCCAAAAGTACAAAACCAGGAGATGATGGGGATCACCCTGGACTGGAAGATTTATTCAGTGCAGTGGTTGAGCCCAGCAGCTTTGGGAGCACCCAAGGGCAGAGCTTATTCCCCTGTCTCACCAAGACTTTGAGAAATTAAAGAACTGAGCAGGCAAGAAACACAGGCAGCTTCTGCCTGGGGAATATTTCTTTGAAAATGCTTTTTTTTTTTTTTCTCCTTTGGGAATGTCTTGTTCAGCTCTGCTTTGCTTTGCCTATTGCAAAACTTGAGTGGACCTTGGTGGCTTGGCTAGGGTGGCAGGGCCAGGGAGAGCCAGGCAGGTCCTTCTCTCAGAGAGCAGCTCTGAGTCCCCTCTGGGGCCACGAAATTGTCTTTAAAGTGCTCTGAAAGGTCAAACGACAGAGCAGGAGTGAAAGGGGATTTCTCTGAGTGTTTGTGCCCCAGGTGACACAACAGGGCTCAGGTTTGTCACGGGGGCTCCCCTCCTGCAGTGATCCAGGGGGGAGTAGCACCAGGAGCAGGGTGATCCCGGGGGGAGGTGTCCCCTCCCTCCTGTCACCTGGGCATGTGCCCTACACAGGATGGGCTAAAGCCACCCCCGGGAGGTGACACCAGGCACAGATCCGGGCAGGAGGCTCCTGGTGCTGCTGGAAGAGGGAACTGAGCAGGGTCCAGGAGAATGAGGGACCCCAGGTGGGAGGAAAGGTGGTGGCCTGGAAGGGATCCCAGCCACGCTGGGTGCTGTAATAACGGTGCAGAATGATGATGCAGAGCAGCCTGCAAAACAGGCAAAACTGGGATTATCAGGCCTGCTTGAATACAGGTTTGGAATGATTGCTGGAGTCCTGGAGCCCTGTCTGGGAGGTAAATAACTTCTTGCTGCTGACAACCAGGGGGGGAAGAATCCAGGTATGGCAAGTGTTCCTGTGAATTCCCAGTGTGTGAGGTGAAAAAAAGATATTACAAGATTTTATTGACTTGTAAACTGTGATTTAAGGGAATTTGAAGCAGCACGTGAAAGAACAATAATGAACAAATGTTTTCAAGTGGGAGAAATCTGTCCCTGCCATATGTTTCCCTGACTCATTCCTTCTGCAGGAGGGGATCTTGGAATGGTTTAACTGCTCCAGTCACCAGTGCTTTTCATTTGGGAGGAAACTCAGCAGCGGGTCTTATGCTGGGTGGAGGAACAGAGGAACAAACCTGATCCCTCTAAAGCTTGGGGCAGAGATTAATCCAAAAGGGGTTTGGGTTGGAAGGGGCATAAAGATCATCTCAAAGCCCCACAGATTCTCCCAGTGTGGGGCAGGGCAAAGGTCACACCCAGCCGTGGGGTGGCACTGCCAGTTTGGGACGCGCCCCGCTTGCACTCACCAGGACTTCGCAGAATGCCCAAAACTCCTCCTTTCTCGTCCTGCCCATAGGGATGGAATGCCCAAAACTCCTCCTTTCTCATCCTGCCCATGGGGATGGAATGCCCAAAACTCCTCCTTTCTCATCCTGCCCATGGGGATGGAATGCCCAAAACTCCTCCTTTCTTGTCCTGCCCATGGGGATGGAATGCCCAAAACTCCTCCTTTCTTGTCCTGCCCATGGGAATGGAATGCCCAAAACTCCTCCTTTCTCGTCCTGCCCATGGGGATGGAATGCCCACAACTCCTCCTTTCTCCTCCTGTACCAGGGATGGAATGCCCAAACTCCTCCTTTCCCCTCTTCCCGCGTGGATGGAATGCCCACAACTCCTCCTTTCCCCTCCTGCCCGCGGGGATGGAATTCCCAAACTCCTCCTTTCCCCTCCTGTACCAGGGATGGAATGCCCACAACTCCTTTCCCCTCGTGCCCGCGGGGATGGCGGCCAAGGCGGGAGGCTGAGGGGGCTGTGGCTGTGTTGCAGGTGTGGCTGTGCGGGGGCAGCATGGAGGTGCTGCCCTGCTCCAGGGTGGCACACATCGAGCGCAAGAAGAAGCCCTACAACAACAACATCGGCTTCTACACCAAGCGCAACGCACTGCGCGTGGCCGAGGTCTGGATGGACGACTACAAGTGGCACGTCTACATCGCCTGGAACCTGCCCCTTGAGGTACAACCCGGCCTCAAGGGCACCTCATGATTAAAATCTGAATTTTGGAGCATTTAGAGTCCTTAAGCACAGCCTTAACCCCCAGGTCTCAGCCCCAGCAGAGCCCCCTCGGCTTGGAGGGAGAGGCTCCAAAACCTGCGGGCTCTGGAGGGATTCCCACTGTTCCCACAGCCTTTTTATTGTACTCTCTAAGAATTAAACCCGGGTTGGGGTTTGTCTCCCACTGAGTGTTTGCCCAGCGGGAGGGGATGTCCTGGCACTGCTCTGCAGTGGGGTCTGGCTGCATACGCCTTTGGGACATCATTGATGTCAGTGTCACCAGTGCCTCTGGTTCGCTCCTGTCACATCCAGCCCCGCTCAGGCTGCCCCTCACGGACACTGCTCCTTCCCAGAGCTCCCCAAGGATGTGTGACCCAGGGGCTGGAAAGTTTAAAGGTAAAGGATTGGAGCTTGGCTCACAGAAGGGGATCCCCTTCCTCCTTGTCTTGGTTTGAGACAAATTTCAGAGGAAACTTCCCCAAAGGGGTGTCTCCTTTAAAAGGCAGAATTTCAGCCCCTCCCCCCAGCCAAGGTTCGAAAAGAGAATTTTCTTGGAGGAAAGTGAAAAAAACTGTTTAATAAACAAGCAAGGTGCATGCAGCACAAGGGGAAAAAAAAATGAATAATATTAGACAGTAAACATTCTCTGCCATGGAGAAAGATGGGGGATTTTAGAGTCTCTCCTTTCTCTGGTTCAGCTCCTCCCGAGGGTTCAGCCCAGCTGGGCCAGGGGTCTGGCAGCTCCTGGCAAGGGTCCTGCCGACTGTCTCCCCCAGAGATGGGCTGATTTTCCGGACGGGGAAGAAAACCAAGCTGAACAGTCTAAAAAGAGGGGGGGGAAAAGTAAAAAAAACCCCTTCAGTCCTCGCGAGAAGGGAAAAAAAACCCCTCTGTCCTAACTCACAGCTGGACAGACTACTGTGGGGAAAAAAAGGAAGAAAAAACCAAAAAACTTGCACTTTATCTCAAAGAGATAAAAAACAAACCATGCCAGTGCTTTCTCTGGCTACTTCTCCCTGCCAGCTCAAGGTTACAGGACCCATTCCTGGGCATAAGCAGACAATGGGGAAATACAGAGCATAAAATCACCCCAGGACACTCCTAAACCTTCTCCTTAGAGAGCTTTGGTGCTTCCCTTTATTTCTGCCCAGAGGTGGTCAAGTTTCCTTTGATCTGACACATTATTTGGGTGTAAATCCTGCCATGTCCCATCTTGGTGCGTCTTTGGGAATCCCTGGGGTGCCACCAGGAGGTCCAGGTGAGGATGTCCAGGGACACGTCCTGCACAGGGATTGCTCCCTACTCCTCTGGGAAAGCTGCACAGGCTTCAGAAGGAATTTCTGCAGGGCCAGGGCTGCTCTGCCCTCCCTACAGGTCTCTAATCTTGGAAGCCAAGAGCATCTCCTGGCTCCTGGCCCCAAACACTGCCTGGGGCAGCCCTGGCAGGATCAGTGCCCCATTCCTGCCATGGGGAAGGAGCAGGGAAGGGGCTGGGGAGGAGAACACTCCTGGATCAGGGGTGGGGTGAGCAGGTGAACGAGCACTGGGGGCTGCCCAGTTCCACTGTGAGGTCAAACTAGTGCCACAAGTGCCCAGCCCCACTTGGATTATTTCCAGCCACCCCTTGGTGCTAAAAATGAAAACAAAAAATTCCTGCTTGGCAAAGGCTCCAAGGGCTGCTGAGTCCTGGTGCTGCTGCGGGAGCAGCCCCAGCTGGTGTCTGCTCCAGGCCTCCGGAAAAACAGGAAAACCCAAAAATCGGAGCTGCTGCTGCAGCTTTGTGAGGAAAGGTCCCATCTGGGGAGAGCTGTGGGCGTTCGGAGCCCCGGCAGTCACAGCTTTGTACTGCATTAGGGAGCAGCCTGGGAGGGCCCAGGAGCTGCAGGTTTGTGGTCCAGAGTTGGGGGAATCCAGGCCCAGGTGACACAAAAATGCTAGGAAATAGAAAGGGAAAGAAAAGCTGTTTTCCCAGGAGGGCTCTGGCTGTGACAGGCACCACTCCAGGGGCTGGGAGAGGAGGAGCTGCCTCCAGGACTGCAGGAATTTGGGTACCTCTCAAAAAGAGGCTTCGAGATCCAAATGCTCAAGGGCAGGGCTCAGCAATGCTGATCCTCCTTTCTAGAGGCACCATCCATGCTCCTGCTCAGAACAGCTCTGGGGCATTGCAGAAAGGATTAAAATCCATCCTGGAGAGCCTGGATAAGGCAGCGTCCCACGGAGCAGCACTGGGGGTGGGAACAGGCCTGAGGGACCCAAAACCAACGTGAGGTTTTCATGTAGAGCTTCCCAATAGGTCTGAGTTCCCCAAGATCCATCTGAGATTTCTATGTAGGTCTTTTCCTAATCAAATCAAGATTTAATTTGGGGAAGGCCTGATTGGGTGGGGGGTATTTTATGGATATGAACTGGATTATTTTTGGATGCTGAGGCAAAGCCCTGCCCTGGCTCTTCCAGGTGCTGCCTGACTGCTCTGGGCCCCATCTCACCCCCTCAGACCCCAGCCTGTCCTGCCTGCCTGCACAGAATCATCTTGATTTTATTTTTACCTCCCAGCTGCCGGCGGCACAGTGAGATGGTGTCTCTTCCCGAGCAGAGTGAATAATTCATCAGAAGATCATTACAAGCGTTGTAATGGAAAATTGCTTTCCCAGTTGTGTTTAATGATCGCTGGGAGAGACGGGAGCGGGAGCTGGAACCGAGGGAAGCCCAGGCACCTGGAGGGGAGAGCGGCTGCTCTGGGCCCGCCTTGGCCTGAGCTCCTGAATTCCATGGTGAAACAAAGCCCCCAGCTCCTGCAGGGCTGTTCCCCATGGACAGCCTCGGCTTCCGGCACCTGCAGGAGCTCCAGGGAGGCCATTCCCCCCTGGAACTGCCCAGGCTGCCAAGAGGTTTCCCTGAGCTTCAGCCTCAGCTTCTCTTCTCATGCAGTTTTTATCCTTTATTCTCAGATGATGGCCTCTGCTGTATTTGAATCTGAAGCTTTTCTCCCTTTTCTTCATTTTTTCCCCGTTTATTTTACACCTCTTAACCCTTTCAGGCTCGTGTCTCAGTGGGGTCACAGTGGGGTGAGGGAGGGTTTGGTGCTTACTGCCCAGCCAGGGTTTGCATTTCCATGTTTTAAATGCTGATCTCCATGTGCTGCTAAGCTCTCCTGGGAGTCCTGTGCCTCAGAACCCAAACAGGAGGAGAAATCTTTTAAAGACACCTCATTTAAAAATCTCAGATGGATCCAAACCCAGGGGAATCGGGAGAAGACTCCCCACTGTTTCATTGCACTTCCAAAATTTCTTCCAAACCTTTCCTGCTCCATTTGGCTCCTCTGTTGTAAATCACGCCCCAGGACCAAAGCCTGTCCAGCACCAGCCTGTAGCCCTGCAAGTGTGTCCTCAAAACCCAGCAGAGAAATTGGTGTCCCCTTCCTGCTGTGCCTCTGGAACCCAAATCTTCCCTCTGGAGATTTCATCCCAGAATTCCTGGACTCGCTCAGCCACCAGCAGTTCCCAGGCAGTGTGGAAAGGATCTCAAAGCCCAGTGAAATAGTTTCATTTTCACTTTTTTCTGGAAGTGTGACCATGCAGTGATGCCCTGATGTTGTTTTTCAGAATCCAGGGATTGACATTGGGGATGTTTCTGAGAGAAAAGCCCTGAGGAAGAGCCTGAAGTGTAAAAATTTCCAGTGGTACCTGGACCATGTTTACCCGGAAATGAGGAGATACAACAACACCGTCGCTTACGGAGAGGTAATTTAGTCCCTGAGCTCAGCCTGGCAATATTTACAGTCCCTGATGAGCAACAGCCTCAAAGGAGAGGAGTGTGAATCAAAACTGACTTTTCCTGTGTAATTATATAAATGTGTATAAATCTGTTCCCAGTTTCTTCTAAAAACCAGTTTGGGGACTTATTGCTGATCTTGAAGACTGTATAAAGCAAAAGATGTTAATAGATCATTTAGTGAATTGACAGCAATTATCCATATTTCCCACTGACTTCATGGATTAAGCAGCTGTATTTATATTTTTAATACACAGGCATCTTCTAAAACCCTTTGACTTAAACCCAGCCTAATTCCTGACGAGGTCTCTGGAGGATTCAGTGCCTTGTCACAACAGCTTAAGGGCAAGATCAAATACAGGGGACTTAATTCAATCTCTGCTGGCTTTGAAACCATTCTGGGAATATAGAAGGAGTCATTTATGGGAACCAGTAACAAATCCTCTGCTGCAATGGGATTGATGGAATGGTGGCGCTTGGAGAAGGCTCCTTGAAGCCTGGGCACCCCAGAGGGGTTATTAATTTTAGGAAAGATTTGTTATCAAAGTTTCTGAATGTCTTCAAGCTAAAACCTCCCAAAAATTCTATTCTCATAGAATAATGAAATTTCAGAATGGTGGGGGTTGGAAAAAAGCCCAGCTGGAACACGGATGTGCTGATTCCAAGCGGATCCTTGTTCCAGCCAGGCTTTTCTCCCTGCCTTGTTGAGCACTTTGAGATTTCACTGAAACCTGAGGGGTTCTGCACTGATTTCAGGCTCCTGGCAGCCCAAACCTGGGTTTGCCACCACCCCACTGAGCAGACCCAAAGCCAGCTGTGCCCAGGGACGCTGCTCCTTGGAATGGGGATTGTTAAATAAAACCAGTCATCATTAACCTGGATTTACAGAAAATTTACAGAGCAGAAACCTTTCTGTGCCTGGTTATTGCTGATGACAGAGGACAGTGGAGAGGGGAGAAGGGAGAGGGGGCTGTGCCTCAGCTTCTTGTGATCTCTGATACAACAGGGCCAGAACTCTGCCATTTTTAGGCCTTAACTCTGCCCCTTTTGGGCCTTAACCATGGCATCTTTAGGCCATAATTCTGCCCTTTTTCTGCCATAATTCTGCCTCTTTCCTGTCAGAACTCTGCCCTTTTTGGGCCAAAACTCCAAAACTCTGCTTTCTTTGTGACTTAACTTTACCCCTTTTTGTGTCTTAATTCTGCCTTTTTTGGGCCAGAACTCTGCCCCTTTTGGGCTATAACTGTGCTTATTTTGGGCTAGAACTCTGCTTTCTTTGTGCCTTAACTCTACCCTTTTTTGTGGCTTAGCTCTGCCCTTTTTGTGCCGTAACTCTGCCCTTTTTGTGCCTTAACTCTGCCCCTTTTTGTGTCTTAATTCTGCCCTTTTAGGGCCTTAACTCTGCCCTTTTTCTGCCACAACTCTGCCCTTTTTGGGCCTTAATTTTGCCCCTTTTGGGGCCAGAACTCTGCCCTTCTGGGGCCATAACTCTGCCTTTTTCCCCCACAGCTCCGGAACAACAAGGCCAAGGACGTGTGCCTGGACCAGGGCCCGCAGGAAAACCACACAGCAATTCTGTACCCCTGCCACGGCTGGGGACCACAGGTGAGGGTGGCACTGCTACAGCCGGGTGGCACCACGGGGGACAGGGCAGGGCTGAGCAACCTGGCTGTGACCTTCACTCTCCAGGGTTAAAAACACCTCAAGTATCACTTTGAGTTTTCCCAGCTGCTCCTCCAGTGTTCTCTGGATTCCCATAACCCTGCCAGAGCTGCAAGGAAAAGCCTTAAAAAAAAATCGGAAATCTTTGTAATTTGAAAAAGCTGAAAAGTTGAAATTTTGTAAGTTGAAACAAAAAAACAAATTCAAGTTTGTAATTTGAAAAAAAATCTTCCAGACAAAGGTAAATAACAATAATCAAGGACACAATCTGAGCATTTCCTTTCCAAGGCCAGGTTGGATGGAACTTGGAGCACCTGGGATAGTGGAAGGTTGGAATAAAAGGTCCCTTCCAACCCAACCCATTGTGGGATTCTTTCTCTTCCACCCAGCAGAATAAACCCAGACTAATGGGTAAAGAAAACAATTAGGCTAATGAACTATTTCACTTGGCTGGGATTTGCTTTCCAGCACTCCTTGTGCCTCTCCAAAAGTTTTGGAGCAGCTGGGGCCCAGCAGGCTCAAGGAAGTTTGTTTTCAGCTAAAAAACCTGTACAGTTCAAGGGATGGGAAAGCACAAAACTCCTGTTGTCACTCCACAGTCACCCTGGGCTGAGTGATCCCAGAGCTCCTCTGAGCCTGAACTGGGAGCCTGAGGAGCCACCTGAGCTGGGGAGCAGCTGTGGGATGGAGGAAATCCCACTTTGGGTCATCCTTGCCTTAAACAAAGATCAATCCCTGGGGCTGATGGAGTCCCTGCTAAACAGAACCTGCTCCTGCTCAAACCAACCCCATTTTTCTCTCCAATGGCACCAAGTGCCCTTTGCACTCTATGCCTGGAGACTGGGCCCTGTAAGTGCATTATTGTGTGAGGAACTGCACCAGGCTGACTCTGGCTGCTGAGCCAGCTCGAGGATGAATGACTGAGAACGGGTTTTTATTTTTCCCTCAGTGTTGTTGGGATTAAACTTCACGAAGTTCTGAAGTCACATTTCGCTGGCTGCCTGGAGCTCGCCCTTTTCATCCTTCCTGCTCTTCCCTGTCCACGTTGTCCCTTCCCTCTCCAGCTGAGAGCCAGTTCCTGGCAGTTCTTTTGTTTCATGGGGCATCCAATTAGTGAAACTCCTGGAAAACGCTGTTTTTAGCAGCTATCAGTGAGTGCAGAAGCTTTGAAATGGCCTTTGTGGCACCACGAAGGAAATTGGACTTTCCGAACCACTGTTTAATTAATGGGCTGCAGGTTGTAATTTATGGCTGGGAACGGAATTAGAAGTAATGGAAACCCTGGTTTACATATAGATATATTTAATTTTCATTTATTTGTGTGCATGAAACTCCACAGGGAGTTGTTGAGCTCCTCTGGAGTAACATCCCAAAGCACGCACGAGGTGCCGGTGCTCAACGTGTCCTAAAATCCCCCCTTCCCTCCTTGATCCTGGGGCTCATCCCAGACATTTTGGCATCCCAGACACTCCTTATTTCACAACTGAAGAATTATTTCCCTGCCAGCCTTGGCAGGAATGGCAGAGGGGAAGGTGGGGGCTCCCTGCTGCCACTGTCACATCACGGGGACAGCGAGACCGTGGCTCCTCTTTCCTGCCACACTGGGGGTGGTGGGATTTTCTTGGGAGCCCACCCTGTTCCTAAATCCAATCCCACACCATCCCTGTGCCTGGGGACCAACAGCCCAGCTGGGGGAATGTTGTACTCTGGGACGTCCCTCTGGAGGAGGGGTTGGTGCCATTGGGGACAGGCCAGTTTGTGCCCCACATCCCGAATTTCTGCTCTCTCCTGTCACTGCCCACGGATTTATCTCAGCCTGGCTGCAGTTCAGGGTGGTGGCTCTGAACATTGGCTTTACTCGCTCACCCCTCAGTGAGTAAAATTTGGGGGATTTTCCTCTGATTTGCCCCTCAGCTTCCCATTCTCCCTGCTTCCCTTCACTTCCAGGTCAGATCATGACCAGATCTCATCATCATCCTTTTATCCTGTAATTAACTTGAGGCTGCTGATGGATTTTTTTTCCTGCTTGATGGCTTCATCTCTGAGGCAATCCCTCATGGAAGCACCTTGCTGTAATGATGGATGGCACCAATAATGCAGCGATACCTCATTGCAGTGACACCGCTATGGTGATATATTAAGGTGATAGAAAGCACTATAATGCTATAAAACTTAAGATAATGTTCACCCAGCAGAGCATTTCATTTAATTATAGGATAAAATATGTTTTGCCCATTTAAGCAGCAGAAGTTGAGGACAAAGCCATCAATACTGAGCTCATGGGGGACATGGCAGGAGCAGGGGTGACGAAACAGCACCCTTTAATCAGATTAAATTGTGGTAAAAGGCAAATCCTGAACATTTCACTGATGGCTGCTAATTGATGGCCTGCTCAGAGCAGAAGGGAAGCTAAACAACCCTAAATTATTTTCCAATAGAGTCAATGAAGGTCATCGAGGCTTTTATTTCCCAGGTGCGAAGGTGTCTAATTAACTTTCTGCCATGGCTGAGATGCAGCCAGGCAGAAACCACACTGCCAGGAGATGGATTGGAGGTGCAACTTGGCCAGGGGGCTCAGCCCCAGCCCTGGGGCTGCTGAGGGGGCTGGGAAAGGGGCTCAGCCTGGAGCAAAGGAGGCTCAGGGGGGCCCTTCTGGCTCTGCACAACTCCCTGACAGGAGGGGGCAGCCGGGGGGGTCGGGCTCTGCTGCCACGGAACAGGGACAGGAGGAGAGGGAACGGCCTCAGGCTGTGCCAGGGGAGGCTCAGGGTGGACATCAGCAGGAATTTCCCCATGGAAAGGGTGCTCAGGCCTTGGCAGGGGCTGCCCAGGGAGGTTTGGAGTCCCCATCCCTGGAGGTGTCCCAGGAAGGCCTGGAGGTGGCACTCAGGGCTCTGGGCTGGGGACAAAGTGGGGATCAGGCAAAGGTTGGACTCGATGATCCTGGAGGGTTTTTCCAACCCCGGTGATCCTGGATTCCCCCCAGGGACCCCTGAAGGTGGGAGCAGGGCCAGGTGCAGTTTCCTGGATCAGGTTTTACTGGGAGGATGTTCCAGGGGCTCTGGGTGTCAGTGCTGCTGGCTGGGGTGTGGCTTTGGGCCACTTAAACTGATGAGGGGGTTAAAAACCTCATCAATTTTAACCACTTTGAAACACTTGCCTTGGGAATAGTTTTAAACTGTTTTCCTCTGGTCCTTCCTCTGGGTCTTTCGCTGGTTTCTTGTCCTGTCCCAGGCTGGGTTGGGAGCCCTGGCTCACTCTAGAGAGCAGCAAAATTACAGAAGAGGAATTAAGGCTCGGAACAGCTCTCCTGGGTGGAAAGGCTGGGAAAGCTAGGGTGCACACCCAGAGAGGAAAAGGCTCCAGGGAGAGCTCAGAGCCCCTTCCAGGACCTAAAGGGGCTCCAGGAGAGCTGGAGAGGGATTGGAGACGAGGGATGGAGGGCCAGGACACAGGGAATGGCTTCCCACTGCCAGAGGGCAGCGATGGATGGGATATTGGGCAGGAATTGTTCCCTGTGAGGGTGGGGGCCCCTGGCACAGGTTGGTGCATCCCTGGCAGTGTCCAAGGCTGGGCAGGGCTTGGAGCACCCTGGGACAGTGGAAGGGGATGGAAAGAGATGCCTTAAAGCCCCTTTCCTACCCAAACCACTCCCTGAGTCTCTGGTTCTCTGAAGACATCCCCAAAGCAGAAAATTCCATTAATGCAGGAGCATGGTGGGACTTGCACTCACGAGCCAGGTGGGATTTTTTTGGGAATAATCCCCCTCAGTTTGGCTTGGAGGCTGCAGGGGCTGTTGCCAAGGCCATGCTGTGTTTGGTGAGTGGCTCGGGACCTGAGCTGACCCAGGAATCTTTTGGGGGCCGTTTCTGGAGCAGATACCCCCAGAGCACGTAACCCCAGAGCAGATACTCCCAAAACAGATACCCCCAAAATAGATACCCCCAGAGCAGATACCCCCGGAGCAGATACCCCTGGAACAGGTACACCAGAGCAGGTAACCCCAGAACAGATACCCCAGAGCAGATGCCCCCAGAGCCGATAACCCCAGAGCAGATACCCCAGAGCAGACACCCCAGAGCAGAAAACCCCTCTGCCAGATGTGTTCCTGCCTTGTGCCTCACATCCCTGGGTGTTTTCCAGCTCATCCCCGCTCTGCTCCCTTCCTGGGCAGGGCTGGGTTTGTGCTCCACTTGCTTTTCCCAGCATATTAGGCAATAACACGGCAGAGCAGAGATCCCAGAGCCTTGTGGGCATTGCGCCAAGTGTCTGGGGACAGCTGCCAGAAGCCATCCAAGAGGGAAGAGCCTGGCATGCTCCTTCCCGCCGGGCAGGGACTGGCCTGGCAATGGGAGATGGACAAGGACTGTCACTGCCCGTTTGGGACACCTGGGTCATTCCTGCCTCTATCGCGGGCAGGGTTTGTCTGTCCTTGTCCTGTCTTTGCCTTTCTGCACCTTTTCCTTTCGGCAAGACAAGAGGTGTCATCGGAGAATCCTGGAATGGGTTGAGTTGGAAAGGACCTGAAAACTCATCCAGTGCCACCCCTGCCATGGCAGGGACACCTCCCACTGTCCCAGGCTGCTCCAACCCCGTCCAGCCTGGCCTTGGGCACTGCCAGGGATCCAGGGACAGCCACAGCTGCTCTGGGCACCCTGTGCCAGGGCCTCCCCACCCTCCCAGGGAACAAACTTCCCCTCCCAATATCCCATCTAAAGCCACTTTCCATTAGTTTGACCCCATTCCCCTTGTCCTGTCCCTCCAGCTCTTGATCCAGGGTCCCTCTCTGGCTTCCCTGTGGCCCCTCCAGACCCCGGGAGGTGTTGTGAGGTTTCCCCACAACCTCCTCCTCTCCAGGCTGAACAATCCCAGCTTTCCCAGCCTGTGTCCATGGAGAGGTGCTCCAATCCCTGAACTTCAAGGCCCTCCTCTGGCCTTGCTCCAACACTTCCATGTCCTTCCTCTGCTGGGGGCACCAGAATGCCCAGAATGTGGAGCTCAGATGCCAGTTCAGAGCAGCTGCAGGGTTCAAACCCCCCTGCCAGGCTTGGGTCGTGGATGCAGCCAGAGGAGGCCACAAGGATGGGGAAGGGCCTGGAGGGGAAGCCGTGTGAGGAGCAGCTGAGGGCACTTGGAATGTTCAGCTGGCGAAGAAGAGACTGAGGGGAGACTCATCCCAGTTCCAACTTCCTTATGAGAGGAGGAGGAGGGGCAGGCACTGATCTGCTCTGTGTGACAGGGACAGGACCCAGGGAAGGGCTGGAGCTGGGCTAGGGGGGTTTAGGTTGGATCTCATGGAAAGGTTCTTCCCCAGAGGGTGCTGGGCACTGCCCAGATCCCCAGGGAATGGTCCCAGCCCCGAGGCTGCCAGAGCTCCAGGAGCTGCCAGAGATGCCCAGGGTGGGATTGTTGGGGGTCTGTGCAGGGCCAGGGGCTGGGCTGGGTGATCCTGGGGGTCCCTTCCTGCTCAGGAAGTTCTGTGATTCTGTCTTGCAAAGGGCTCTGGGGACACAAGGGCACATCCTGCCCGGGGGGACGAGATGGGGCAGCTTTACTCCCAGAGCAGCTGTGGCTGCCCCTGGATCCCTGGCAGTGTCCAAGGCCAGGCTGGACAGGGTTGGAGCAGCCTGGGAGAGTGGGAGGTGTCCCTGCCATGGCAGGGGTGGCACTGGATGGGCTTTGAGGGCCCTTCCAACCCAAACAATTCTGGGATTCTGGGATCGAGGTTTGGGCTGCTCCTGCCCCCTCCTGTGGTGAACCCCTGGCAAAGGCACATCAGAGGGGTGTGAGGGGCTCAGGGCTGCTCTAATCCACAAAATGTTGGCTCCAAGTGTCGCTCCAGCAGCAGCTGGGACAGAGCCAGGCCCACCCCAGGGAGGGCTGGAGCTGGGGTTATGAGCTGCAGTCCGACCCTGTTACATTGTTTTAACTTGATTTCCAGGGTTTAATTATTCCAGCCCAGATAACCCAAACTCCCGGTGGGATTTATGGCCTCTTTCTTGGCATCTGGGTCACAGATACGCTCAGTTAATTAATGGGCTGAATCCTCCTTATTTGTCTGCTGGATAATGGCCTGATTCATAATTTAAAGAAGCAGCTGTGGAGATCTTTCCCTTGAACGATAAAAAGCAGGACACCAGCGTTCCCTTCTCCTCACTCCAGAATTTAAATGTCTTCAGGGAAATATTTTGGTGGCGTTCCTTGAATGCTGCAAATGCTGTGTGCCCCAAGAGCCCCATCCCTGCCCGATGCTCCCTTCCTACAGTCCCTGGCAGCTCTGGGCAGCTGGATCCCGTGGGAATGGCCAGGGTAGCTGTGATCCTGAGCCTTTTCCGAGGGCTGTGGGGCAGATCCAGGCTCACATCCCAGCCCAGCCCCTCTGCCTGGTGCTGCTGCCCAGCTGGAGCCCTGGAGGCGGTGCCAGGCACCAGAGGCACCGGCCCAGGCTGGGCTGGCTCACCCAGCACGCCAGGAGCTGGGCCAGTAGGGCCAGCCAGGCCAGCTGGCTCCGGCTGGAATCCAGGGAAATCCATCAATTGCCCCATCCCAGGACGTTCCAGGAGGCTGGAGGAGTCTGCTCCAGAAGGCCTTTAAGGCTTGGAATGATTCCTACCCCTTCCTGCGTCTCAGTTCTTCACCTGCATCTGAAAACAAAAAACCAACCCAAACAGGAATCAAAGGCTGGAGAAAGTTGGGATTTGTTCCTTCCAGAACTTTCCCTGGGGGCTCTGCGGGGTTCTACTTCCCTCGGTCCCTCCGTGGCGGTGCCCTGGGGGTGCTGATGGTGTCCCTGCTGTCCCTGTCCCCAGCTGGCTCGCTACACCAAGGAGGGCTTCCTGCACCTGGGTGCCCTGGGCACCACCACGCTGCTGCCCGACACGCGCTGCCTGCTGGACAACGGCAAGAGCCGCTTCCCGCAGCTCCTGGACTGCGACAAGGTCAAGAGCAGCCTCCACAAGCGCTGGAATTTCATCCAGGTGCGTCCTGGGGCCACTCCTCTGCTTCCCAAACCCGGGGGAAGGGACACAGCAAATAGGGTGGGGTGGGACAAAGGGGAAACAGTGCCGTGGGACAGCAGATTCCAGCTCCTGGGGCAGAGGGAGAAGGTTAAGAGGGATAAGGGCAGCATTTCAGGGCAATTTCTAATCAAATTTTCCTTTCTGGTAGCAGAAATGTGGGTCTGGTTATGTCTGCTCTGCCAGTGACTTCCAGATTCCTCTGTTTCTTGTGGCTAAAGAGTGAAATTCATTAAAACATTTCTGTCCCAAAGCAGAGTGTGAATAAAACCCCTTTTACAGAGGTGTCACCCCTTCCCAGCAGCTGAGGGACTCAGAGGTTACAGTGTCCTTCAGGTGCTGTCAGGGACAATGGGTGCTCATTCCATTCCCATCATTTATTTTGGGAATTACTTTGTGGTTTGAATTGCGTTCCCACCCAGCCGAGTGCCCCTTTCAGCAGTACCCAGGGCTGCCCCCCTGCTCCTGCTTTGCTTCCCAGGTCATGAATGGCTTCATTTTCCCCCTTTCCCCCTCTCCTTTGACTGCAGAATGGCGCCATCCTGAACAAGGGCACAGGCCGGTGCCTGGAGGTGGAAAACAGGGGCATGGCTGGCATCGATCTGATCCTCCGCAGCTGCACGGGCCAGAGGTGGACAATTAAAAACTTCATCAAGTAGGGCCTGAAAGAGTCAGGGGAGCCTGACCTGAGCCACGGCTGCCTGGGACTGATCCGACTGGACTCCTTTGGAAAGGATGGAGCATCCCACAGAGCTTTGTTCGCGTTCCTCGGACAGGACCTGCGAGAGATGGGCATTTGGGGCTCGTTTTTGTCATCTCTGAGTCTCCCCCACTGATCCCAGCTGGGAGGAGCTGGCTCAGCAGTGCTGTTCCCTCTGGCCAGCACCCTGAGAGGTGCCATGTTCCCTGCTGGAGCGGCCTGTGAGCATTTACTGACAGGGAATCTTGGCTGTCCCACACAACTCCAGGCTCTCCCAAAGGGCTGGGGAGGTCTCACCCTGGATATTCCTGCCTGGAAAGTGTGGAAACTGAGGGGAGGAAAAGGTTCCCAAGCCCTAGAGGAGCCGAGTTTGAAGGATGTGGTGTTTTGCTGGATTCTCTCTCTCTTTTCCCTTTCCTGCTCCTGCACCCAGCAGCTCCTTCCCGGAGTTTCGGAGAAGGAAAACACACCCCAGTGGCTCCCAGGGATCTTCCTAACCCTTCCTCACAGAAGTTATCCAACAAAATGCAGTGGAATGAACCCCTGATCTCCCTTTGCCCCCTCCCCATCACTCCCATGCTGCTGTTGGCCATGTCAGCACCTCCCTCCATGGAGACCCTGAAGGGGAATGCTCTGGGATGTCTGTCTGCCCTCCTGGGGACAGCAGGAATGCTCTGGGATGTCTGCCTGCCCTCCTGGGGACAGCAGGAATGGTCTGGGATGTCTCCCTGCCCTCCTGGGAACAGCAGGAATGCTCTCCTGAGGAGCCCCTGTCCTGCCCGGCCAGTTCTGGCCAAGGTCCCCCAGAGAGTCCCTGCAGCCCTTGCAGAGCTGTGGAAGGGACAGGGAGGGAGGCCCAGGCACCAAGGAATGGCAGCTTGGCTGAAGTTCTTGGTCCTGAAGTCACTTCAGGCTTGGTCACCTGGTGGAGGGGTCTCCCCTGATTCATTTGTGGCTCACAGCAATCCTGGCTACCAACCCTTGGCTACCAAACCCACCCGGGAGGCCTCTGCTTGGGGTCCCTGGCAAAGGGACCTGTGATCCCGCAGAGCTGCTGCATGTGGATGGGCCCCAGCTTTGCTCAGCAGGGAGGAGAATCCAGCCCATCTCCTGTCCTTCTCCCAGAACCACCCTCCTCGTGGCTGCCCTCTGGCTAGGGTGCACTCCGATCGATTGATATATGAGATGTAGGTGTAAATATGTTTCCCCCAGGCGGGATGTGCACAGAGTCCTTCGCTGCAGAGCGCTCGTGCCTGTCTTCCATTTGCATCAGGATGGAGCTCCCCGGATGTTTCACGAGCTGAGTTTCCAATGCCATGCAGCAGGTTTGGAACTGATGTTTTAGTAATTTATTGAACAGAAGCAGACCTATTTCATTGTTCCTTCTCCAGCAACAAGCATTGCCCAGGACTGATTGTTCATTTAGGCTTTACAAGATTCCTTCAAGCACTGGGGCTGTCTCTGGTTTTTTCCCTGCCTTCCTTAATGAAGTAAAACCTCTTCGTTGTCCTGACTTGCAGAGTAGAGAGTCAATGTAGGATTTTGCTCTCTTTTTCGCTGTTGCATCATCTCCTGTGTAATAAATTTGAGCACTTCCAAACCCGACATGAATGACCACAAGTCTGTAGGTGCATGAGCCAGCTCCCCTTGCCTTTGCTGCTGCCTTCCAACAGAAGAATTTACTGGTGGCTCCGGGAAACCCTGAGGGATCTGAGACCCCCCAGCTGGAAAATGCCCTTCAGCTGAGCAGGGACTGGGGGAGAGCCTGCCCGGCTCAGGGGGAGCGACCCAGCAGCCCCTGGCTGTTGCCTGGGCTGTAATTCAGCCCAGCGCCAGCCCTGCCGGTGCCCAGAGTGGCAGCAGATGGCTTTTGTCACATGTCACAGTGCCAGGTGAGGGCCTGTCCCTGGCTCTCCGTCTGCTCCAGCAGCAGGGCTGGATGGGAGCGGTGGCTGCTCTTCGGCTCCGTCCTGGGTGAGCAGGGCCCTGGGGCAGGAGGGCCTGGCCCTGTTTTGTCCCAGTCCCCATCCCAGTCCCTGTCCCAGTCCCCATCCCCATCCCTGTCCCTGTCCCAGTCCCCATCCCCATCCCTGTCCCTGTCCCAGTCCCCATCCCCATCCCTGTCCCTGTCCCAGTCCCCATCCCCATCCCTGTCCCTGTCCCAGTCCCCATCCCCATCCCTGTCCCTGTCCCAGTCCCCATCCCCATCCCTGTCCCTGTCCCAGTCCCTATCCCTGTCCCAGTCCCAGTCCCCAGCCCAGTTCCTGTCCCAGTCCCAGTTCCCATCCCAGTCCCCATCCCAGCCCCCATTCTAGTCCTCGTCCCTGTCCCAGTCCCCATCCCCATCCCTGTCCCTGTCCCAGTCCCTATCCCTGTCCCAGTCCCAGTCCCAGCCCCAGTCCCAGTCCCAGTCCCAGTCCCCATCCCAGTCCCCATCCCTGTCCCAGTCCCTGTCCCTCTCCTCGTCCCTGTCCCAGTTCCCATCCCTGTCCCAGTCCCAGTCCCCATCCCAGTCCCCATCCCTGTCCCAGTCCCTGTCCCTCTCCTCGTCCCTGTCCCAGTTCCCATCCCTGTCCCAGTCCCAGTCCCCATCCCTGTCCCTGTCCCTGGCCTGTCCTCTGGGGTGGCCGTGTGTCCCCGCAGCGGCACTGGGGCCAGTGCCATCCCCCTGCCAGGTGGCACAGGACACCCGGGGCATGAGGGTCCTGCTGCTGCCGAGCTCTGGGATCCTTTGGAATATTCGGGCTCAGAGCTGCCTTTCCTCATGCTCCAGCAGGAAACCCACCCCTGACCCTGCACAGGGAAGGGACAAGGGATGGGGGGGGGATGAACCCCGGGCTCGAGGACCCCGGAGAGGTGTTGGCCCCTTCCCCCTGCTCCAGCTGCAGCTTCCAAACGCCTGGAAAGAGCCAGGAGTAAAATCAGGCTGAAAAGTGGGAATTTCCTCTGCTGCTCTGTCCTGACACCGGTCTGTGACTGCAGGGTGACCCTGGGGCGGCGCCCCGACCCCGGAGAAATCTGTCGGAGAGATCTGGGTCTCATTGTTGCATCTCGCTTATCTCTGATCATCTGTTAATTGCTTTAAGAAGTGATCTCCGAGTGATTCTTATTAAATATCTGATTTGAGCCTTGCCTCTTGAGTGATTTTCAAAGGATTCACTGCTGCTGAGGTACAGCGGCAGCCATTCCTCTCATTTCATAGCAAACGCTGCTGTGTTAATGAAACTGCCATTTTTAAAAGAAATGGAAATGAAAGAGAGATCAGGAGAGATGGTGGACAGAGATTAACTCCCCTTCCGTCCCTCCCTGCGGCTGCCACTCACCCGGGTGACACAGGGCAGTGTCAGCTGGGCAGGGGGCATAGCCAGGGAAATGTCACTGGGGCAAGGGACACAGCCAACCCTCGCTGGGGTTGGGCCCACAGGGCTCTTGGAGGATGGCCCAGGATGGAAACCTGAGCCCTCGGGGCTTTCCCAGGGGCAAGGCCCATGTTGGAAAATGGTTCAGTGAAATGTGCCCCAGAGCAGATGGAATCCCAGAATCCCAGAATGGTTGGGTGGAAGGGACCTTAAGGATCACCCAGTGCCACCCCTGCCATGGCAGGGACACCTCCCACTCTCCCAGGCTGCTCCAACCCCGTCCAGCCTGGCCTTGGGCACTGCCAGGGATCCAGGGGCAGCCACAGCTGCTCTGGGCACCCTGTGCCAGGGTCTCCCCACCCTCCCAGAGAACAATTCCTTCCCAATATCCCATCCATCCCTGCCCTCCGGCAGTGGGAAGCCATTCCCTGTGTCCTGTCCCTCCAGCCCTTGTCCCAAGTCTCTCTCCATCTTTCCTGTAGCTCCTTCAGGCCCTGCAAGGCCACAGTGAGGTCACCTCAAAGCTTCTCCTCTCCAGGTGAACATTCCCAGCTCTCCCAGCCTTTCCTCCCAGCAGAGCTGCTCCATCCCTCTGACCATCCTGGGGCCTCCTCTGGTCTCCTCCAGCAGCTCCATGTCCCTCCTGTGCTGGGCCAGGGCTGGGGCAGCTTTTCAGGTGAGGCTCACCTGAGCACAGGGGCACAATCCCCATCCCTTTCCCGCTGCCCCTGTTGGGCTCAGCCCAGGGCTGGGGGTTCAGGGCTGGGCTGTGTCCTGTGTCACCCCCAGCACTCCCAGGACCTTCTCCAGGGGCTGCTCCAGCTGCTCAGCCCAGCCTGGACTGATCCCGGGGGTTGCCCTGACTCAGGTGCAGCACCCTGAGCTTGGCCTTGTTAAACCTCCTGAGATTCCCAAGGGCACTTCTGAATCTCGTCCAGATCCCTCTGAATGGTCCCGTCCTCCAGTGGTGTCACTGCACCCTCTGCTTGGTGTCACCTGCTGTGGGTGCCCTCGATCCCTCCGTGTGTCATTAATGAGGGTATTTCAATAGCACTGACCTCAAAACTGACCCCTGAGGACACCACTGGTCCCTGATGTCCCTTGGGACTCAGAGCCGCTGATCAGGACCCCAGGAACTGTTCCCCTGCAGGAGCTCTGTGCTGTCCCAGACAGAACTTGCAGAAGGTTCCCTCAAACCCTCAAATGAAGCCAAACTCTCATTTCAAAGCCAGAGCTGAACTCGTGGGCTCCCAGTGGCAAAGGCTCTGCTCAGGCATGGAGCAGTGTGGGCACAGAGTAGTGTGGGCACAGAGCACTCAGGGCATGGAGCAGTCTGAGCACAGAGCAGTGTGGGCACAGAGCAGTGTGGGTATGGAGCAATGTGGACATGAAGCAGTGTGGGCATGGAGCAGTGTGGGTATGGAACACCCAGGGTATGGAGCAGTCTGGGCATGGAGCGGTGTGGGCATGGAGCACTCAGGGTATGGAGCAGTCTGGGCACAGAGCAGTGTGGGCATGGAGCACTCAGGGTATGGAGCAGTCTGGGCACAGAGCAGTGTGGACACAGAGCAGTGTGGGTATGGAGCAATGTGGACATGAAGCAGTGTGGGCATGGAGCAGTGTGGGTATGAAATACTCAGGGTATGGAGCACTTGGTATGGAGCAGTGTGGGTACGGAGCAGTGTGGGTACGGAGCAGTGTGGGTATGGAACACCCAGGGTACGGAGCACTCGGGGTATGGAGCAGTGTGGGCACAGAGCAGTGTGGGTACGGAGCAGTGTGGGTATGGAGCAGTGTGGGTATGGCACACCCAGGGTATGGAGCACTCGGGGTATGGAGCAGTGTGGGTACAGAGCAGTGTGGGCACAGAGCAGTGTGGGTACGGAGCAATGTGGGCACTGATCCACTGCTGATGGCACCGCGCTGAGCACTCAGGGTGCAATGAGGCACTGGGACGTCAGCAGCTCCTCGTCACGGATGGGAAACCATCCCTGCCTGGGCTGGGACTGCCAAAAGCATCTGTGGCCATTTGGAGTCTCAGCTGCATTTCCAAGGACACTGGGAGGAAGGAGTGAGGCCTCTCCCCTGCCACTGCCAAACTTAAAATGTCCTTTAAACCTCAGGAAGACTTTGGGTCACTTTTAGGAACAGCAAGAAACCCTTCCAGCTGAGGAAGGTGAGGGCTGAGTTCGTTTTACTTCAAGGCCAAGATCTTGTGGGGTGGCTGATCCTGGGTGTTGGGAGCAGGTGGCTCCTGGAATCACTGTTCTTATAAATCAAAAATTCCCCAAATTAGTGATGGCTTTAAATCTTCCTGCAGGCAGGTGCCACACAGCCTGCAGAGCCAGGGAAGCTCCTCAGCTCACTCAGGAGCTCAGGGAAGTTGGCACTGCTGGGGTGGGAATTTCGGCTGTGCCCTTTGACAGCAGCACAATCAAACAAAAACCAGAATAAAGGAGCTTCAGAGGCCAGAGGTGTCCGGTTACCCAGGAAATCCCGTCAGGAGCAGGGGAGCTCAGTGTCACATCCCAGAGGATGAGTGTGACACACACGGGCCTGTGTCTCCACTGCTCCTCACCCTAGGAAGGGCTCGGGTGGGGGTTAGGGCAGGAAAAAGGGTCAGTTCCATTCCCTGCTGGTTCAGATGACTCCAGCTGGGAAACCCCAAACCCCAGCTGGGAATTTGGCCCAGGTGCTTTGGATTCCACCTGGAGCTGAGCTGGGCCGTGCTCAGGGCAGTGACAAAGTGACAACCTGGGCAGTGGCTCCAGGGACTCACCCAGTGCCAAATAGTTCCTTTGGAGCCCATTCGGGTCTCACAGCCTGGAGCAGCCACCTGATCCTCTCTGCTAAGGGTTGCTCCTCTGACAGAAGAAAAAAGAACAGGGAGAGGGATGGGATAACCTGGGAGCTTCCCAGAGGAGGAATTCTTATTTCAGCCCCATCTGTGGCTCAGTGGCGTGGGGGTACCAGCTCTCCAAATGCCTTTCCTGGCTGTGACAATCCCAGGATTTACTGTTACAGGCAGGGATTAATTCCTGATTGTGCTCTTGGAAATCCCAGCCAGAAGGGAAAGGATCCAGAGGGGCACGAGGGGCTGAGCTGAGTGGCACAACTGCACCCAGCACCAAACCAGCAGCAGCAATTTTGGGGAATCACTGTGGAATCACTGTGATCTCACTGAGGGATCACTGTGGGAAGGAGGGAACCCTGTGGGAAAGGGATTATTATGGAAAGGAGGGATCATTATGGAAAGGAGGGATCCCCATGGGAAGGAGGGATCCCTATGAAAAAGAAGGATCCCCATGGGAAGGAGGGATCACCATGGGAAGGAGGGATCCCCATGGGAAGGAGGGATCATTATGGAAAGGAGGGATGCCCATGGGAAGGAGGGATCCCTATGGGAAGGAGGGATCCCTATGGGAAGGAAGGATCCCTATAGAAAGGAGGGATTATTATGGAAAGGAGGGATCATTGGAATTTTGAGGGTGGAACAGCCACCACCGGGATCCCTCCAGCCCCCCGAGGTGCCCCGAGGAGCTGGGTTGGTTCCTGCAGGGTTCCCCACCATGGAAAAAGTGCCTGGAGCCTCATCCTTGGAAACCTGGCCCAGGAACGCAGCTCTGGGGGGCAGGCCTAGCCCAGGAACCCTTGGCAGTGCAGGAGCTTCCTGAGGTGTGGAGATGCTGGGCTCCTGGGCTGGGAGAGCTGAGAGGGCTTGGCCTTGGCTGGCTCTGGAGCCCCCCAGCTGCTCCCAGCCACCCCTGCAGCACGGCAGGGGGAGGAAATCCATGGAAAACTCCTGGGGCAGGAGCAGGGCGGGGAGAGCACTCACCAGACACCATCGTGGGCAAGATACTGAATTGGGCAGCAATAATTTGATTTATTGCAATTAAAAATGGGGTGGGCGGTGAGAGATGAACTGAAACCCCAGTAACCCTATTTGCCAGGCTCGCCTCCCTGTGTCATTCCCAGCTCTGTCATTCCAGGCGGGGCAGGTGGATGGGATAGGGGCTGGTCCATCCCACTTCGCCTGTGGATCCTCTCTCACCCTTCCTTCCCCCTGTGCCATCCTGGGGTCCCTCCATGGGATAAAGTCCTTCAGGAGCTGCTCCAGCCTGGATCCCCCATGGGTCACAGCTCCTGAAAGAAACCTGCTCCAGAGGGGCTCTCCAGGGGCTGCAGCTTCCCCTGGGGCATCTCCCCCTGCTCCAGGGGGGCTCTCCAGGGGCCTCAGGAGGGTCTCTGCTCCCCTCTGGATCTCCAGGGGCTGCAGGGCCCCAGCTGCTCCGTGGAATCCCGGGGGAATCTCTGCCCCTGGAGCAGCTCCTGCCCTGCCCCCATCCCTGCAGGGCTGTTTCTCCCCCGTGTCCCTCCCTGCTCGCTCCCCCAGCAGCTGCCCAGCGTTTCTCACCCATTCTTGGATGCGTTATCCCGGAGGTGGCAGCAGCTCCAGCCTTGGCCCTGGCACGGCTGGTTTGGAGCCAGCTGGAACCCAAATTCCCACTGGGACCCCACAGGGAGGAGGGCAAGGACACGACAGCTCAGGCTGGGGAGAGAGGGATGGGTCACTATGGAAAGGAGGGATCACTGTGGAAAGGAGGGATTATACTGGAAAGGGGGGATTGTTATGGAAAGGAGGGATCCCCATGGGAGGGAGGGATCCCTGTGGGAAGCAGGGATCCCCATGGACAGGAGTATCCCCATGGACAGGAGGGATCACTATGGGTAGGAGGGATCCCTAGGGAAAGCAGGGCTCTCGTTGCCGCCGCTCGGAGCTCCGGTGCTGCTGCTCCCTCCGAGGGCTCCCTGGGACAGAGCTGTCCCCTGTCCAGCAGGGAGGGGACAGCTCCAGCCGGGCTCTGCCACCCCCGGTCCCCTCCTGTCCCCTGCTGTCCCCGGGGCCGTGCTGGGGCTGCAGAGGCGGCGCAGGAGCCGCGGCTGCCCCGGGCTCACCCCGTGCTCAGCTGTGCGCCTCGAGCGGGGTCATCTCCGGGACCTTCACTCCCTTCCTGGGTCCCCTTTGGTGCTGTTTTTGTTCTGCTTTCCCTTTGTCTTTGGCGCTCTCTTGTCTCCCTTTCGCCTCTCGGGCTGCCTCCCCTGCCCTCTTTGTTCTCCGCAGGAGTTTGCTCCATCCCTGTCCCCTCTCGCTCCTTTATTCCAGATGTGTTTCCCTTTGGTTGCTCCTTTTCCTTTGCTGTTCCTTTTGATTGCTTATTTCCACTTTGGATTTTTTTCACTCTTTCTCATTCTCTCCTGTTTCATCTCTCTTCTTTTTTCCCTCTTGCTTTGTTTTCCCCTTATTCTTGTTCCCTCTCCTGATGGTTTTGTTCTTTGTGTCTCCATTTTGCTGTTTGGTTTCCTCACCTCCCGCTTTCCTCCTCCAGTTCTCATTTTAGGTGGGAAACCAGCCTGTGTTTCTTTCCTTAAATTTTAATCAGAGTGCCTAAAATCCAAATTCAAACCTTTTTTTTTTTCTCTCTTTTTATTGCTAAGAAGAAGACATCAGCAGAGCAACTGGTGTCCATCCTGCTGCAGTGCCTTGGCACAGGCTGGAAGGGGGGAATGCCATAGATTTTCCAGATTCCAAGACCTCCCTGCCCTGGGGAGGTGCAGACCATGGGGGATCCTGGTTTCAAGCAGCAGAAATCGCTGGTGCTTGGGGACGGGTCTCTCTCAGGTGGTGGGATGAGCCTGTGAGGGTCTGGATCACCCGTGGAGATGCAGAGGGGAAAGGGATGAGGTGGCACAAAGTGGATCTCAGGAACCTGGATTTGCTACAGGCTGGGATTCTCTCTTTTTCTAATAAGGGAAAAATAAACCCCTCAAGTTTTTGTGCTGCCCTCGCTGAGCTGAATGAGAGCAGAAGAAATGCCTGCCCTGGAGTGGTGGGGGGACTTCCAGGGGAAAAACCAGGAGGTGTGGGGCAGGAAAAAGGGAATCCAGGAAGGGAAATGAAGGGATCAGGGTCAGATTTGGTGCGATGAGCACCGGGCTTATTCCTGGGCTGCTTCCTCTGGGATGGGAGGAAGGAGCCTGACCCAGCACAGGGAACCAGGAAGGGACAGCCCTGCCACGGCCACCAGCAGCACCTGGGTCTGGGCTGGGAGGTGCTGGGTAGCTGCTCTGTCCCCAGGGTGGCCAAACACGGCCCCCTTCCCAGGGGATTTTCATCCCATCTGCTCCTGAGCTGCTTCTTCAGGCCCCTCTGTCCCCCCTGGCAGAAAAGGGGGCTGGATTTCCCTGCTGGAACAGCAAACGTGAGCCGTTCTCCCTTCCCCAGCCCTGGCAGGAAGGCTGGATGGATTCCTTCCTACTGTCCTTGTTTCTGTGTCAGGTTTCTTCTGATCCAGAAAAGAACAAGCCACAGTTCCGTGTTTCCCAAACCAGCAGAACCCTCTGGTCACGATGGAATCCCAGAATCCCAGAATGGTTTGGGCTGGAAGGGACCTTAAAGCTCATCCCATTCCACCCCTCCATGGGCAGGGACACCTTCCACTGTCCCGGGGTGCTCCAGCCCGGCCTGGGACACTTCCAGGGATCCAGGAGCAGCCACATCTTCTCTGGGAAATCCATCCCAGCCCCTCACCACCCTCACGAGGAGGAATTCCTTCCCAGTGCCTGTGAAATAGATCCACGACCCCGGGAGCCAGGAAAGTTCGGTGCAGAGAGGTTTCACCCAGCCCAGATCCTGGCCGGGAAGCGATGGAAGGGCCGCTCGGGCTGCTGAGTGACCCAGCGGCCTGACAAGAGCTTGGCCCCGCCGTAAATCACAAATGCCATTAATTAGCGCAATCCCCGGAGCAAGGTCGCGCTCTCCCGCCCCCTCCCCGCTCGGATAATTCCCTTGACCTCCTGCGTTTAAGCGGAGCAGCTCCTGCCGAGCGGCTTTGTTGCAGTTGATAGCGAGATAATTATAATCCCATCAGCGTTAAACTGTTTCAATCGGCGCCGGGCCCTCTCCTCGGGCCTTTGATGGGTATCTAACAGCTCCCGAGACTGCAGATTAATCAGCGGCTCTCTCCCGACTGCCGGGAGCGGAGCGAGCGCTGAACACGGCGGCAGAGGAGAACGCGATTTTCCTGAGCGGAACATCCCAAAAACAGCGCAAAGAGCGCGCTGGGGCTGCCTGTGGAGCTGCCAGAGAGCCCTGAAAGCTTCTCCAGCCCTCGCTGAGTCCCGGTAGCACCGATTTCCTTTTTCAGGGATGAGACAGTGCCCGCCAGAAAACTGGGATTTGCTCCTCAGTCCGGCGGGAATTAAAGAAACTGGAGCTGCAGGGTGAGGAGGGAGCAACGCTGCTTAAAATTATTCCTCAGTATTTGATGTTCTATGGAATGAAGGGCCCATAGTGCTCCAAACCTCCCTGGGAGGAGGCAGGAGGTAAAACACATTTATTACCCAAGCGTTTAAATCTTAAAATCCTGGGATCAACCAGCTGCTTTTCCTGTTTTAAGGAAGGATTTCTCCCGCCCCACAAGTGGGAAATTATGGAAAATACCAACTCCCCCATTTCTCTGTGATTTTGCTGTTGAACCAGGACACATCCAGTCAAAAATGCTGCTCCCGTTCCCTGAGGGAATTCAGCCTGGAGCCCAAAAAACTCTTCCTGCTCCCATCCAGTAGTTTTCATGGAATCACAAAAGATCCTGGAAGGGAGCCCCAAGGATCATCTAGCCCAGCCCTGGCCCTGCATAGACACCCAAAAAATCTCATCCTTGGCATCCCTGGCAGTGGTGTCCAAATGCTCTTGGAGCTCCGGCAGCCTCGGGGCTGGGCCCATTCCCTGGGGAGCCTGTTCCTTGGATAAGTGAGATCCTAACCCGTGCGATTGCATCCCAGAATGTCTCGCTCAAAGGCTGGGCTCGGTGAGACTCTGACCAGCACGCGGGAACTGGGATTGTTTTCCTGAGGGCTTTTATTTCTGCGGTTGTGATGGAGCAGGAGCACCCGCGGTTCTGTTGGGTTCGGTGGAATTATTGTTATTTGGGTGTAATTATTGTTATTTGTGCGTAAACACCACGAGAGCTTTGTTGGAGCCGCTGGGCTGGAAAACTGCCTGGGAGGCTCCTGCTCCTCTCTGTGGTGTTTAAAACCCGTCACGGGTGTCATTTCCCGGCTTCCCGGCCCGCCTCAGCTCCAGGGGTTTATCGGGACAGACCCCTCGTGCCCAAGAGCCGGGCGGGCGTTCCTGGGCTGGGAGCACCTGAAGGGAGGGACAGGGATTGGGAATGATGTTGGGAATGGTTTTGGAACTGGACAGAGCCCGGGAGTGACGGAGCTGCAGCACCTGAGGGGAGGGATGAGCACTGGGAATGATGTTGAGAATGGTCCTGGAGCTGGGGAGAGCTGGTCCCAGGCTGGGAGTGAAGCTGGGAATGGTTCAGGAGCCCAGGAAGGACAGAGCTGGAGCACCTGAGGGGAGGGCTGGGGATTGGGAATGATGTTGGGAATGGTCCTGGAGCTGGGCAGAGCTGGTCTGACTCCAAGGAAATGCCTGTGTGCAGTGTGCCTGTCTCTGTCCCTTCCCATCCTGGAGCCCCTGGAGCAGCAGGGAGGAGCCCGGGGCTTTATTCCCTGCTGGATTTGGAGTTATCCCATGCTCTGGATCCCTGTGAGCCACAGGGATCTCTGGATATCTGCTGTGCCCTCACTGCTGCCAATCTCTCCCCTGGGCACTGGCACAGGGCGCTGTTGTCACCACAAAGCCACTCCCTGTCCCCTCTGTCACGAGGCTGCTTTGGGTCCCCATCCACACCGGTTATCCCGCGTGTCCCAGAGCTGTGTTCCTTCCCAGGTGGCCCGGGGCAGATGCTGGTCCCCTGGGCCTGGGAGCCTGGTGCCACCCAAGGGGGGCCTTTCCCCCTGTGCCAGGACAGCACTGAGAGCGCTCCCAGCTCCGCTGCAGGGAAACACTGAGGTGCTGGCAAGGAGAAAATAAATCAGTTTTTAAAATAATAAACCCTCCCTCAAGCCAGTCAGAAATCCCAGGTGCAGGAGTGGCCTGGAAGAGCCTGGGTGACCTCGCTGGGGACATCAGACAGGGAGCAGGAGGGCAGCGGGGTCACCAGTGGTGGGGGTGCCCCATGCCCAGTGCCCTGGGAGAGCTCAGGAGAGCAGAGAAATCAGGGAAGGTGTGAGTGTGGTGGGTGTGGTGCCCCGGGTGGCAGTGGCACTGATGGCTGTGGTGTGCTGGGTGGCACTGATGGGTTTGGTGCCCCAGGTGGCACTGATGGCTGTGCTGCCCCGGGTGGTACTGATGGGTGCGGTGCCCGGGGTGGAAGTGGCACTGATGGCTGTGGTGCCCTGGGTGGTAAAGATGGTGTGTTGCCCTGTGTGGCTCTGATGGGTTTGGTGCCCCAGGTGGCACTGGCAGGATGTGTCCAGCTGGACCCACATCCCTGTCCGTGGAGTGATGCTCTCCTGAGTGGGATCCGAACCCCACAGGGCTCCCAGGATGAAGCATTCCCTGTCTGGAGGGTGAAGCTGGGGCTTGGGGTTTGGGATTCAGGAATTTCTGCTCCTTTAAAACCTCACCTTTAAGGATGGGGGCCACTGGGGACCTGCCTGGGCTGGGCTGTGCTGGCCAGGGATGAGGGAAAGGAAAAGGAAAGGGAAAAGGGAAGGGAAATGGATGGAAAGGGAAAGGGAAAGGGAAAGGGAAAGGGAAAGGGAAAGGGAAAGGGAAGAAGAAGGGGAAGGAGAAGAGAAAGGGAAAGGAAGACAAAGCTGCTCCCCGAGTGCCACCTTGTGCCTGAAAACCAAACAGCCCAGCGGGTCTGCAAGGCTGTCACAGAGGGATGGCAAAACCCAGCACATCCCTGTGGGGCTGGCACATCCCAAATGGGGCCAAAAATGGCTCTTGGATGAGGCCACGAAGGCTCCCCCGGAGCAACCCCTGCTGAGAGCCTCAGGTGAAGCTTTCCAGGCCTCACCCCAAGGCCTGGTTCAAATGTTCTGTGTTCACCCAGAGGTGGAGGCCGTGCCCAGGCACCATCAGGGGGCAGCTCCTGCTGCCTGTGCCAGGCCCTCACCTCCCTCACAGGGAACAATTCCTGTCCAAGATCCCGTCTCAATCTCTTGAGTTTAAATCTGCTTCCCTCTGTCCTTTCAGCACCTGCCTGTGTCAAAAGTCCCTTTCCTCCATTTTACAAACCCCCTTTAGGCCCTGGAAGGGGCTCTGGGGTCTCCTTGGAGCTTCTCCTCTCCAGGTGAGTCCCCCCAGCTCTCCCAGCCCTTGGAGCAGCTCCCTGCCCTCCCTGGCACTTGCTCCAGCAGCTCCATGTCCTGGCTGTGAAAGGGGGAATTTCAGGGGAGGAGGAAAGCCTGATCTCTGGGGAGCCCAGTGGTGGGACACGAGAGAGAGGGGAGGCCGAGGGCCAGGGCTGGAAGTGTCTGGAGGAAACAGGGAGCTGGGGCAGCCAGAGGTGACCCAGTGCTGTGCCCACAGCAGAAGCATCAGCCCTGGGAATCCCTGGGTCTTGAGAGGCTTGGACTTTTCCCACATGGAAATCCTGTGAACTTCCTAAAACTCCCTCTGAACTGCTGGACAAACTTTTATTCGAGGTGTCTATGCACACCATGAGTGCCAGGGAGGGCTTCAAAGAGGGGGAAAGGGAACCCAGGAGGTTCCTACAAGAAGGGAAGGATTAGAAATCTGCCCTTTGGAAAGAACACCTGGGGCAAAAGGCCTGGAATTCCCAACCCAGCCACCTCTAGTGCACCCAGAGTGATGATCTTGTCCCACGGTCCAGGGACAAACCCCAGGAAAAGCTGGAATTCCTCTGCAGCTCGTCCCAGCTCCCCAGGTGGGGGACAGGCTGAAGAATGGGGTGTGCTGGGCTGGGCTCTGCCTTCTCCCAGGGAAAGCTTGGATTCCCAGGAGCAGGGGATCCCAAAGCCTCTGGGAGAGGCACTGCGGGCAGTCCATGGTGTGGGGATCATCCAGGCCCTTGGGAATGAGAGAGGGGGAGAGGGGAGCGGGGCTGGGGAGGTGGGACTGGAGCTTCACTGGAGAGCTTTGACTGTCAGGGAGGGGCCCTGGAGCTGCTCACAGGACCTGCAGGGCTGGTGCAGAGAGGCTTTGGCCTCCTTGGGGCCAGGGTGGACAATTCCAGGGGCACTGGAAGTGAAATCCCCAACCTGAGCTGCCCTGGGCTCCTGGAGGTGCTAAGCAGGAGCATCCATTGGGAAAAACCCCTTTAAATCACACTGGAATCTTTTCACAGTGAGAAAGTCCTTGTAGGTCACAGAATCATGGAACACCCCGAGTTGGAAGGGATCCCCAGGGATCATCCAGCCTGGGTCCTGGCCTCGGGACACCCCAACAATCCTACCCTGGGCACCCCTGGGAGCATCTGGAGCTCTGGCAGCCTCGGGGCTGGGAGCATTCCCTGGAAGAATTCCCTGGGCAGTGCCCAGCACCCTCTGGGAAGAACCTTTCCCTGGGCAGCCCCTTCCAATGCCCGAGCACCCTTTCCAGGAAGGAATTCCTCCTGATGTCCAGCCTGTGTTCCTGGCAGCCTGTGGCGAGCCCCTGCCTTTGTTCAGCTCAAACATCCTGATCTCATCCACAGGAGAGCCCCAGGAGCCGGGAGCTGCAGGAGGAGCAGTGAAACAGCCCCTACCCATGGACAGCTCAGATCTCCCTCACTGGAATTTTCCCCTACTGGAAAAATGTGGCAGAAAAAGCCTCAAATGAAATATCCAGCGGAGTCAGATTTGTTGGAGGGGAGGGTGTGAATACCAGCACAAGGAATTCCAGCTGAGCACAGCCACGGGCTCTGCTCCTCCAGGAGGATCCTGCAAGGAGACACCATCACAATCCAATTTCAGGGTTCCATGGTGCCCTCCAGGGATGGCACAGCTGCTCTGGCACCCCTGCAGCTCCAAGGGCTGTGTATTTGTGCTGGAAAACCAGGAGACATCCACTGGATCTGCTGAAAGCTGCAGGGACCTCCGCTGGCTCAGGGGGTGTTCACAGCTTTCCAAGGGCTGCTCCAGTCTGGGAACACCTTCTCTTCTGGTTTCTGATCTGAAAGTTTCTTTGGAGGAGCCGTTCATCCCACTGGGCCTTCTCTCAAAGAAATGTGTTTTTATTTTCCACCGCGAGAGGTCCCCAGGATTCTAAGGAAAAAGAAATCCAGTTGGAAAATGCATCCAGGAACAAGGCTGGAAGCACCGGTGCTGAAGCTGGGGAGGAAAGGGCTCGGCCTCTCACAGATGAAGCTCCAACACGTCCCTGGCTGCTCGGCTTGGGATCCTTGGGGTGATAGTCCCAACCTTCCCAGCAGGTGTGGGACAGCTGAGGAGCAGGGCCTGGGAACTCTTCAAGGGTAGAGCCAAACGAGGGGAAAACCAAGTTTTTCAGGGATGGGATGCACCAGGGCAGCTGTGGTGAGGCTGTTCCTCCCCAGCACTCAAGGTGTCTCCAGTGGCTGGGACCAAATGTCCAAATTTCAGCTTCTTCCCTTTCCCAGCCAAGGGGGGCTCGTTCTGTGCCCACACCCCCTTAGGATGATAAACACATTCCTGTTAACACATTCCCATTAACACATTTCTGTTAACACATTCCCATTAACACATTCCTGATAAACACATTCCTGTTCACACGGAATCATAGAATGGTTTGGGCTGGAAGGGACCTTAAATCCCACCCAGCGCCACCCCTGCCATGGCAAGGACACCTCCCACTGTCCCAGGCTGCTCCCAGCCCTGTCCAGCCTGGCCTGGGACACTGCCAGGGATCCAGGGGCAGCCACAGCTTCTCTGGGCACCCTGTGCCAGGGCCTGCCGAGCCTCACCAGGAGGAATTTCTTCCCAAAATCCCATCTATCCCTGCTTTTCCTCCACCTCCTCTGCCTCACAGCCAAC
>VYZT01062799.1:0-116412 GCA_013400735.1 Pomatostomus ruficeps | reverse complement strand
ATGATATGCTCATCACCATGGTATCTGAGCACTGTGTTCTGCAATGGTAACCTAAGAGTGTCTGTTAATGCACACCATCATGGATTTTTCCATTACTTTTCCCAAAAGGCCATTACCTATTTTCCTGTACCAGCTGTGGACTTCACTACAGATTTAACTCCCACCCCCTGCCCTACACTCCAGCTGGAGGAGATGGTTTATTCAGTTTTCTTTCTTTCAGAACTGTGCAAATTCCTCAATAAATGGGCTGTCACACTCGTGTACAGCATACAACAAAGTGGTTTTTTGTTCATATATCCAGACTACAAATGTATCGCTATCTGCAAATTGTTTAAATTCTTCATGCCCTGCCTTTGGAACTGTTTTAGGGCTGTTTTATATGAAGTCTGTGCTATGGTTTTTAGTTTTTCCCCACCCTCTATGTTGCAGCTTTACATGCAACCCAGATGCTGAACTATTATGGGTATTTAATCATATGTCAGTGGAAGAGCAATTCAATGTGGGATGCTGAGGATTTTGTATTGCTGATTCCTCATCAGATTTTGCTGAGCCTAAGAATAAAAAGGGGTCTTCTTGCTTCTACTATGCAAGAGCTTCAAATTCCCCTGAATCTGAAAAATGTTTCTTTTCTTATTCACATTGCTAATAGTGATTTCAGTAATTCCACACTGATCTTAACAGCACTTGTTCTTGCTCTGTTGCCTCCATATCTCTGGTCCTTACTGCACCATCCTAAATGCCGATACAACCACCAATGAGGGGGACCTGTTCCTCTGGGCATGCCTGTAGGTGTTGGAGCTACAAGTGTTGTCAATGAGGTAGCTTGTGAAAAAATTGTGACAGTTTGTGGGGAAAAAGTAGTTTCTTATATCCATGGGATGGCACTGTGTAAATCAGCTATTTTCAGTTGCTGAAGTTGTATGGAATGCTCACACTGACTGGTTCTGATTCCCCACATAGTCTTGTAGCATGGTCAATGAACAGGGCTTGGAGCTGCTCTGTACACCCCTCCTCACATCTGATTAGGACTCTCCCCCTGAGAAAACCAGGATTATAAAACCCTTGGTTAAGCAAGATTTTCACAAACCAGAAATGGAGAAAACTGAGTAATAGAAGAGTGACATCAAATTCCCCTATAACTTCAGGGAACCTCTGAGTGGAAAAATTCCAGAAGCCAGGGGTATCTGGCTTATGGTATTCTTATTTTTTTTTTTTTTTTAGAAGAAATGAAAATTTGCACTTAGGAAATGGAAGATTCAGAATACAGTAATACAGACTTTGGGAAATGATCAAATGGAAACTTGTCTGCAACAAATTGCTTTAATGATCAGCATAAATGTGTTTTAATTTGGATTAATTACAGCCTGGGAAGACTTTGCTCCTAAATAAACTTCAGGAAAATGTCATCCATAACGAATATACTAAATAAACTTCAGTATAAATAAATGGGTCACAGCTCTCCTACCCACTGAAGAGTTGCTGTGTTTATAAAATGTACACAAAGCCCTGCATATATACTGTACCTTAAGGTATTTACGTAATGACAAAAGATCACTTTTTCATTTTCCAACCATCACCAAGGGATTGCAAAGCAATCAAACTTTAACAGCCAATTAATCTCTCTAGATGATGTTTGTGTAGCACTTAACCAGTTTCAGTAAATTAGATCCCTGTGGGCTGGGCTGTTACATTGATAGAAATGTTACTGCTAGCTGGAGGCATTCATTTACTAGTTTGTAAGAACAGCAGTATTGAGAAATCCTGAGCATATGGAAACAAACTCTCTGCACCTTTTAAAAAGAAATGCTGTTTGTAGAGAATAGGAGGTTCTGGGACTCGCCCAGCATGGAGCCTCACTAAACTGAAGCAGTTTGTCAGTTCTGCTGGATTGGAGAGACTGCTGTTAAATTCCCTGTAAGAAACAGAAGAAATCCGTTGGGAGGCAGCTGTGGCTAAAGAAAGATAATTCATTGCAATAGCATCCACTTAAGCGAACACTTAAAGGAGCAGGTTTGTTTAAAGTATTTCTCCTGTGCATGTAGGCAAAACACATGAAAACAGTTTTTGAAAGAAACCTCCAGGAGCGCAAAGTTTTCAGTATACATAAGATAAAAATCGATCAGAAAAAATTATCTTGAAATTAAGCTGGAAAGTTTTTTCCATGTGCTGGTTCAAGGCATCTGCAGCAGCTTTCAGGCTCCCTGTGTGCCAGTGGAAGCCCACAAAGCACAGCTGCAATCTGCGAGGGGAGAGCTGCATTGCTGATTTCTGTACCCATGGCAATACAGCTGTGCTTGTGGGGTGCTGGGCTCGCTGCATGTTCCTCAAGGGTTTAATTGCTTCCTGATTGCTGTACCAGGTTAACATAAGGGTTCTCTGGTCCATTGTGACTCCAGAGAAGGGTTCTGGGGATGAGTGGATGAGTTCAGCTCTGTCTGCTCCTTGCTGCAGTCAAATCCAGCTGGAAGCAAGGCAGATGAACTGTTCTTGCTTGCAGCTGCACTGGTGTTGCATTCAGGATGCAAACAGGGAGAGAGGACATGACTGGAAGTGTTTAATTAACAGTTTCTGATCCATGGAAATGTCAGGAGGGCTTGAGGGAGAAATTAATTCCTGGCAGGATGAAGGCATTTGGTAAAAGTCACAGTTTAGATTGCTGCCCTTGAAGCAGGTGTGTGGAGTCAGTGACATATGGCTGGCATCACATCCTGGAGCTGGCACAGGGGAGGTGGAAATGCTGTGTGTGGTTGGCTTTTTCTGGTCAGGGTCAGGAAGCCTGTGGTGATATGGAACTTGGTGTTAGCTGGGAGATGTCAGCCCAGGAATGTCCTGGCCCAAACTGTCATGGCCAGTTGGAGACCAAGTTGGCTTATATGCATTTTAATGGCTGGTGAATGTGCTCAGTGTAACTGGATGCTTGCCTGTGAAAGGACAGGCTGCCCAAGCCCTACTCAAGCCTGCAGGGGTACCTTGGTTCCCAAAATTCATTTGCTACAAGATGTGTGTGAGTATTTGAAGACTATAAAAGCTGATCACCATTCTGTGGGTGTTTGCTGAGGAAAACCAGGGCTATGAGCCCCTGCTGGGCCAGGCAGGTGGTAACAAATAGGAGCTGACCTTTTGGACATGACCTTCTGCATTGTTCCTTCTGATAACTTCCGTTGTCATGCAGTGGCTCATGATGTGGCCTGACCATATGGTGTTTAGCAGGAAAAGGTTTAATTAGATTATTAAATAGGCAGCACATAGAGTTGCAAGGCCAAGGAGATGATAAAGGAGGTCTGATCCTGTACCAGCAATGTTGCCATTGCTGAATTTGCTGATAGTGGCCTGGAAATGAAGGAATGGTTGAGGTACCTTCAGACGTCATCTGGCTCCAGCCCTTTTTGCTCTTATTTATAACTGACCCTTACTTCTACTGACCTCTTGTAGGTGTTACTGTCCCAGGGCCTTTCAAGCTCTGCTCAGGACATCTAATGAATACAGGCGGATGGTAAGTTTTATCTACAGTTTTAGGTTTTCTGTGGGCAACGGGAAGGACCCTGGGGAAATGCCAGGCATTGGTTTCTTACACAACACAGCAGCTTTCACAGAAGGAATGGGCTGGCTGTTAACCAGGGCAGTAGAAAGCAGCATAGGCTATGTGGATGCAGTAAGAGCAAATGTATAGGCTCTGCCTCCCAGTATTTTAGCAGGATTTATGCTGCAAATGTGTACCTTTAGAAATTTTAGTTGAAAGCAAAATAGGAATTTCACTCTTCACTGTAACAATTGTGGCATTTGCAAGAGTGGACAGGAAGGTTTTTGAGTGTGAATATTGTGGTCAAAACATAGTTTAGAACATAAGGAAGCCTGTAGTATAAATATGCTATTCATTACAATTTTTCAACAAAGATGTGGTCTGAATGGCTGGTAATGAAATGCTTTCTTAATGCAATGATTTTCCTTACTGTTTAGGTGCACAATGCACAAGTTTGGATAGAGGCTCTTTTTTTGAGAACAGAGAAATGACTTTGTGTATTGAGTAAAATTACAACTTCCTAAAATGACATGCTGAGAAAATAAATGTATCTAAGTGATACTTGGCTCTAGGGGTGAAATGAAAGAACAAAACTACAGGACTTTCTCCAGCCAAGTGAAGTTCTGACAAGGTCATATAACAAAAGCATAATAATATCACTCTGGGTTTCTAGTTATCATTTCAGTATGTGCTCTGACCAGTGAAAGCATTGCTAATTTTATTTTCCACAGCTGTCCTCCATGTCATGAGTTTGTATTTTTGTATTGTTGGATCTTGCTCTCTTCCAGATATGCCTGTTTTTGGTTTCTTCCACAGTAATGAATAGTTTTGAGACTGTTAAAATAATCCTCTCTGTTTCCGCTAGAAGCAGTCACCAGAATATTTCTCTGCAATTTAATGTCTGGGTATAACTTTGAAAGGTTATACCACGTATCTGCTAAATATCTTCACTCTGCCATGCAGGAAGGCAAATGCATTTGATTTTTTTACACCACAGGTTATAATCAAGCACTGTCAAAACAGGAGTGAGTGGTGTAAAGATTCAAGAGGTGATGCTTCCTCCTGCTCAGACAGCAGACTTTTGCAGAGCATGTTAATGGAGTGTGAAGCTGCAGAGGGAAAGCCCTGTGACAGACTCTTCTCCGACTCTCTGGGAGGTCGGTGACTTGGGACACTGCCAGCCAGGAGAGTACCAGCTGACCCACTGCTTCTGTCACCTCTGAGTCTCTTCCCCTTGTCCCCCTCATCTTCATCCCTGCAATTCCCCCCACCCCCAAACTCAAGTTTATTAAATGTAGTGACTTATGGAAACCTTTAACAGCCTGTTGTTTTCCAAGGCAGGGCAGCTGGTGTCTCCTGGAAGGGGTCAGACGTACAAAATCCAGGTACATGTTGCAGGATGCCTTAGAGACAACTAAACTTGGGCTAAAGTTTGATCTGCAGGACCAGTCCTGGAGCAATGGGCTGGTAAGGTCAGGCAACCTTCAGGCTATGCTTCTCAGTGCCTGAATTAGCAGATAAATGTTGTACCAGTATTTGAAGCATTTACTTTCCATTTTCTTCAGATTGGTATATTAAAATACAGAGTCTTAGAGCTGATTCTCCCATGAACCAGATCTCAGCTAACAATTGCCACGCTCACACACTCTGCTCTTTTTCTTTCTAACAGAGCAGAGCGTTCAATTCAGTATCAGTGTGGTTCTGGTGGGGTGGGTGCTTCTGTCATGGTCAATGCTCTTACACCAGTGGACAAAGGCTTTGGTCTCTGTAACTTTCTGTTACAAAGGCCTGAAGAAAGGCTGTGTTCACCATGCCCAAAGACAGTCAAAAAAGAGACAGAAAAGAGCTGGAATAAAATGTGGGGTTTGGTGTTGTACCAGAGCTGTGGAGGGGAGAGCACAGCTGCTTCTATCAGGAGCTTGTGGGGTTGGGAGGCCAAGTTTACTGTTTGGTGAAAAATGTTGAACAGTTTATGGCAGAAATTCTTGGGTTTAAATCTCAAAGGATGAGGAGGCTCTTTGCATCAACTTATATGAAAAGCCTTCTACAATGGGTTAGGCCATATTATAGGGAAATATTGATTGTGTTACTTCTGGACTGTGTTTGTAAGCCTGGTCTTGATGAGACTTGTTTGAAAGTATGAAAACACATGTTCGTCTTGGTTTGAATCTGCTGCCTAAGGCAGTGAAAGGAGTTAAATTCATTAAAAGAGAGGGTTTTTTTAAGAAGGCATAGATTTTTCTCATTCTCTTCAGACTACATGGCATCTACAGAGGGAGGAGTGAGAAAATACCCACCAGCCCTATGTTTTCTGGAATAAAATTTCTGCACTAGGAAAAAATACATTCGATCTCTTATGCATGTAAGTGTGAACGAGCAGCGGAATTCTGTGCCCCTGGGACTGGCTCCCATCCAGAGGCTTGCTTACACTGCAAGGGGGAGCAGGTGGCATCTTTGCAATCTCCTATTTCAGATTGCAGGTTATCTTGAGGGCAGCTTTAGCTTCTAGCCAGTGCTCTGTGGGAGCCTCTTGGCACATGCCATCTGGTAGGAACACGGAATCAGCCTGGGCTGGTCCTGTCCTCTGCCTGAGGTGGTGGTGGTGAATACACTGTACAATTCTTTACTGCTATGTGCCCCTTCAAATGACCTTTTGGCTGGGGACTCTGAGGGATTTGCCCATAGCAGTCTGGATCTACACTGGGTGTTCAGAGCTGTGCTTTGAAGAAGTGTTCTAGCACTGAGAAGTGTTTTAAACTCCAAGACTGTGTTGTGATGCTTTATTCCCATCTAAATTACCTTTTTCCCCCCCCAGTCTGAAAGAGTATCGTAGTTCTAGTCTCTTTCAGTGTTGATGACACTTTCTATCTATAATTGCCTTTTTCTTCTAGAATTTTCTTGTTCCCAGTGTTCTTTTGGGATTAGAAGAAAAGCTGAATACAGTCTAAAAAAGTGAAACAAAACTTGGATGCCACCATCCAAGTTTGGAGTGACAGGCACAGGAAGGTGTGTTAGATTTCATTCTCTGCTCCTTGGAGGATTGCTCCTGTGACTCATTTTTCCCTCTGTTGATGAACACTGAGCTGACGCTGACACTTCCACGGGCAGGTTCACAGGTTTCTTTTCTGAGTGGCAATAGCTGATCTAATAACTGTGCATCACAGCTGGATTGATTTCCCCATCATGCCTGCAGAGCATGACTTTGAAGTTACTGATGTTGAATTCCATCAGATAAGGCCTCCTGGTCTCAGCAAGAACCTTTGAGGACTGGCCAAGCAAACTTAGAAGTCACAAGTCAGGGAATAGCGTTATTTAGTATTTTGTGTTGTTGGCGTTTGCTGTATTGCTTTCATCTCTTCACACCTTTGGGTTATTAAAGGTTTGTCCAGAAGGAAGGGGGGGCAGACTAGATTTAACAGTGTTAGCTGTTCACTCCTTGGGGCTCACAGGTATGACTGTGTTGGTGAAAAATGACAAATTTAACTCCTAAGCCCAGAGGAGGTTGAGGATATAGTAGTTTAGGGTGGTGTTCTACCGTAGTCTGATATAGGGGTTAGGGGAGAGCAAATGGTCTTTCAGCTTGGAAGGAAGATGGACCAAATGCAAGTATCTTGGCACTGACCCTCTTAGAAAAGCCTGACTTGCTCTACACTAGTGAAGAAAATTTGAATCATTGCATAAGTTTAATGACCTCATTAGGTCTCGCTGAAAATATAAGACAAAACAGCAAGAAGCTAAAAATTGCTATTACTGCTAATATAATTTTAGAAATTCTTAATTTTGTTGTGCTTTCTCACTGTGCGTGGTACCTAGTCAACCCAGTGCCACAGGCTAAGATATTCATTAGTATTCCTATTTGTCTTCAGTAAAAATTAGTTACATTTGAAAAAACATGTGCGCAGGATACATATAAACTGTGTCCTGGTGTTGGCAATTCTGCAGTTCATGCTTGTTAACTTTACTGTAGCCTCAGGGCTCTCACACTGACTCTGTTAAGCATAAAGCACTGTAACTCAGAGTACTGTTTATGTGCTAGGCCTTTAAACTTCTCTTTACAAATATTTCTACTAGTTTTACTGTGTTCTCTACCTTGCAGCAGCCTTAAGTGTTCAAACTATCCAACCAGGGCTCCCTCATTTCCTCCTTTTTCTCAGTCTCCCTCTCTTTCTTAAATTTTAATAAAGCAATGGGAAACAGATCAAAAAGGAAGAGATCTTATACAAGGACACTGAGGTTGGTAATGCCCATGTGTAAATTGTTTCAGCACTTCTGTCTAGGGTGGGGGAGGGAGACAAGTATTAGAAATAGGACAAATCTGTTACGGTGGTAGCGTATCACAGGTCTGGGAAGAGAAACTGAGATCTGCATCAGCTTCACTCCAGTAGTGCTGGTCGTAGAAGAAAATCCAAACTCAGCCTTCGTTAAATGTATTTAGGCAATTTGTGTCAATTCTAAGATGAAAGTGCATCAGTACCAGAAGCCTGACCAGTGTTTACTTGGGTCAGCTATGAGGTGGAGAGTTCCACACACTTCACGTGCCTCCCATGCAGTTAATGGGAACTGGGGGTCCCAGAGCTCAGGAAATGTAAAAGCCTCTTGCTGTAGTTGTGGTGGCTCAGCTGCTGTAGGACACTTCCACCACGCTGCTGCTGCTGCAGCCACTGCTCTGTTTGCCCTCATCACCCAAGGCAATGCTGGCATCTGCAGAGTCAGGGAAGGAAGGCGCTTGGGTGGGCAGCAAGTGCAGGACTGTGGTGAGCTGGGAGGGATAGACCTGTGGTGTTAAGACGGGAGGAAAAGGGATATGGTGTTGAGGTTCTGATTGGGGAAGGCAAGATGTGCCATCAGGGAAAGGCAGAGGCTGGAGCTCAGGTTTGAGCAAGAGGTTTGGGCAGACAGACCCAGAGTTGAATAGAAATAGCAGAGAAACAGCAGAGGCTTCTGCGTCTCTGCTCTTTTTGTGGCCTTCTGTTTCCAAATCTGTCATACTTACCTCTAAACAACAACAGAAATAAATTATCGGTGTAGCTGATCTACTTTATTTTCAACTGTTTGTATACTCATCTAAAAGGTTTAGGGAGTCTGTTATAGCCTATTACTTTAAATTGCCCCTAAATTTGCAGGACCCTGTGTTATACTGCATCTTCTGGAAGCTGTTGTCAAAATATCTTAATGAACATACATTGTGTAACCCTGTGGGTCTGCAGTTTCTGCTACTGGTGCACATGCCAGGACATTCAGCAACAATGAGTGAGGTGGAAACCTTTGTTGCTTGAGTATTTAACTTTGACCTTGCTAACAGTTGTGATTTTGAAGGATTAATAAAAAAAAAAAATCACCATCAACCCCACTCTTGTTCTCCCCCTGCCTTAAAAGAAATAATGCTTGGCAAGCCACCTTTGGAGGGACACACAGTGACTGGGACTTGTGTCATCAGTTAATTTTTGAAAGCCCTGATTCCTGGTTCCTAAACTGACAGGATACTGAGTAAGTGAAATGCCTAACAAAAATGAAAATGTCTGTCAGAAATATTGCAGCTTCCCCCTGTAGGAGGATGTTTTAAATGTGAAACTTCTCCTTTAAACATTCTGTGTGAAAGCTGCTTAAAAAAGAAAATGTTGAGGTAATATTGCTGTCTATTTTGAACATTTTTTAACCTTTCAGCTCTTGGTATGCTGTTATGTGTGTGAGATCTGCAGTGTCCCGGGAGCGATGGTGGAAGGCTGAATGTGTGTCCATTTCTGTGCATCTAAGGCTTCAGTCACAGGCAGCATAGACAGTTATGTAAAATATATCCTGAGGAAAAGCACTCTGGTGTAACTCATCTCATGATGAAAATCTTCAAATAAAAATTTAAAATGTTTAGTTGAATCTTTTTGGTGATAGTGAGCTCTGCACCTCTTTCCATGAACTCCAGAATCCTTTAATCTTTTGCATTTGCTGCATTTGCACCTACTTCAAAGCATTGCTGCAGGCGTTGGAAAGGATCCTGGCACTCGGTGGGAATAGGGCGGGGATGTGAAATTCTGTCATCACTTGGAAACTGCAGCCATTTCTGAAGCGCCAGTGTGATCTATCTTTACAAAAGGGCAGCAGCATTATGCAACTAATTTGGGAATATAAGGAAACGTGTCAGTGTTGGCTGTAGTTTTAGAATGTTTTTAAAAAATCCCCAACTCTTTATACCGAGCAGTACTTGCTAATCTAAAGAGAGCTGAATATAGTATGGTAATGACTGCTGGGCATCTGTATGGGTAAATGCTAATTTACCTTGTGGTTTTGAAACCAGCTGTAAGATGATGAACCCTGGATTCAATCCAGCCACTGATGTGAGGGTCTGGTGGCACTGGAATGTGACAGAGGGTCCTGGAGATGAGCTGGAGAAGAGGGGGTGAAAGTGTTAATTTGAACAGGCAGGGCTGTGTTATTTTTAATAAAGAAGGTAGTCTGAGTTTTAGCTGTTATCACTTGTCTGTCAACTGATATTTTAAGAAATAAAATCTACTTCAGGACATGTTGTTTTAGGTGAGCTGGCTTAGCGTGGTGGAAGCAGAGGGTGGTGATGCTTTACAAGAACCAGTCTTATGCTGCTGACACCAGTGCCCCAAACTATACCCCAAACCTCCTGCTGACTGCTGTGGGAATGATCAAACTCATAATGAAAATATTTGTCCTGTTTCAAGACTGAGATATCTGCATGAATACCCCAAAAAAGCATGTAATTCACAGATATCTTGGTTTCATATTGCCTCATATTTGGAAAAAACTCAATTGGAAGTCTCAATCATTAATGCATCTGCTTACCCTGAGTTGTGCTTTAGCATATATAACTGCTGCTTTGACTTGCAAAACTGCAAGACAGTGCTTTTCATTCAAAGAATTTAATTGTGTAAGAAGCTGCAAGGTTTTTATGGTACTTAGATTGTGTTTTATTTTAAAGGCCATATTAAGAGTGTTCTACAATTAAGTTTCAAAAAAATTAGACACTATAATGTGTTTTAAGGTGCTGCTATGGTAAAGAATTACAATGCTTGGGTTATAAAAAGTGACTAAACTGCTCCTAAAAGTGAAATCCAAGTGCAGTATAGCTTTTTGTTTTGCAGTGCACTTAAGTGATGAATTCACATGCTGCTGGGAACAGAAGGCAATTTCCAAGGTGCTTACAAGGCTGGAGAAATATATTTGCTTTTTTATACTCAATGAGTTTTCAAATAACCCGCACCACCAATCTCTCAGTAAAGCTGAATGTGCTGGAAGAATATATTTTAAAGATAAAATGCATTTTAAAATGATGATCGGACCGCTAAGTTTTACTCTAGCACTGTGATAGTTCTGTTAGCTCTTAACATGGTGCTGCATGTCCATGCTCCCAATCA
The DNA here is from genome assembly GCA_013400735.1 of Pomatostomus ruficeps. NCBI lineage: Eukaryota > Metazoa > Chordata > Aves > Passeriformes > Timaliidae > Pomatostomus > Pomatostomus ruficeps. The sequence continues at coordinate 105,516 of VYZT01062799.1, read as the reverse complement.
GCAAACACCCTAAGGTCAGAGGAAGAGCACAAAGTCAGAGCTGGGAGAAATATAGGTCAGTGTGTCCTGAAGTTGTGTTTTTAAATTAGAATGGCACATTGAATGACTGCAAAAATAACTTCTATATCTCTAGAATATTTTCCCTAAAAATTTACCTCCAGTCTTTAATTGCTGTTGGAAAGCGAAGAATGAGGCTGCACTTTGATCTGTAGTTAATAAACTTGATCTTGGTTTACACTTCCTTCTGATATGGAAGATCAAAGGGCAGTTAAAGCTGAGACCTTGGGTTCTGCATGTGTAATGTGGGGTTATTTTGTGTTTGGTGTCGGAGGCAGCACTGTCTCCTCAGGGCCAAAGGCTGGGAAGGGGTGGCTGCTGCTGAGCTTTTGTGATACCCACTCTGTTTGGGCATCTCTAACATGAACACAGAATGTGATGTGTTCATACCATGGGACTTCTCTTAGCCCAGTTAACTGGCAAAGATCAAACAATCAAACAACAACAACAAAAAAAAGGGCAGAAAACCAAGTTGCATATTGCCCGATGTTTTATTTTTATAAGATCTCTCTACAGATACTGTAAAATCAATAGACAATCCATAGTAATTGCAGTCAAAAAAGAGGACATCCTTTCCTAAAAAAAACAAACATGGCACAGCATGGCCCATGCTGACATGACTTAATTTACATATAGTACTAGACATGACATCGTTCATGAGGAACACGTGTTCCTGCTAATTAATCTTGAGGGTTGCACAGACTCTTACTTGCCCAGGCAAGAACAGATTGAGAATTATTGTACATCTGTACAGTAAGAGATCAGAATACCATATTCACTCCAGTTTTCTAGCTTTCTGCATAAATGCGTTTTACAAGTATTGTAATTGCACTATTACTGTAGGCTTTTTAATTGCATGATTAAAATAGGATTTTAATCAGCAAACTTTATTCCACAGACTTCTGCTATGTTACCATGTGCAGCACAACCACGTTTTTGTTACATGGCTGTTTGAGTTGTGGAATTAGTGAGTGGAGGATTCTATAAGCAACAATAAGGACATGGGGGAATCAATGCATGCAAAAATTAAATTGAGTTCCTAGATGAGATATATATATATACACACACACATATCTCATCTATCTCATCCTCTAGTTTATAACTCTACTTAGTACATGCATGTTATCCTCAATTATTTTGGATCTGCACATCCATAATTAGGATTTTTTAGCATTTATTTGTTTTTTAATGTTTCCTGCATATAACACTTTGTCTGGTATGATGTGATAAAAATGAGTTGGTTGGAGATGGCTGGTGTATTAGATTACTAGAAGAGAAGATTGCAAATACAATTTTACCACCTGTTCCTATCTGGTTTTTCCTTTTCTTTTTTTTTTTTAATTTCCCAGATTGCTGTACTTTGATAAGAATTGCTTGCTTTTTTTCCTGAAAGCTGCTAAATCTGATCTTGTTGAACTGTAAGCAGAGCATTGGAAGAATCTAAGAAACATCAGTGTTGTGGGATTTGCTTTGTACACTGTGCCAACAAACCACGGCTTGTGGTGGGCTCAGCAACCCGACAGTGGGAAAGGTTTGGCTGGGAGACCCCCGGGCATCCTGGGCACTGTGGGCACAAAGCAAGAGGCTGAGATCAAACCCTTGGCAAATATTCCACCACAGCTGCTGAATGAGCAGAAAGGCTTCTTTTGGGGCCATCACTGCTGCTGGGCTGGCAGAGGGAAATGACACCCCAAAATCAGCCCTTCTGCAGTGAAAGCTTTCTGCTGCTCTGTGCTGAGCACATCCAGGAAGCAGAGTTTAGTGAGGCCTCGTGGGGGGCTAATAGCACTGTGCATTATCTGTCCATGAAAGTAAAAACTTTTGAGGAAAATAAAAAAATTCTCATTTTTCTTTGTCTCATGAAGCAACATGGGAACAGCTATTACAAGGAGACAGAGAAATGTGGACCCTCTGGCTGAGAATAAAAGACTGGAACTTTGGGTTTTGCCAGTTCCAGCTTAATGAATGGTTTTGAAGAAAATTGTTCTGGGGAAGGGCTGATAATATAAAAATATATCTGGTAGGTTGGTTTGTTTTTGCTGTAAATTTGTAGTAGGAAAAAAGGAAAAAGAAATGTTAGCACTGCAGGACTGCTGGGAGTCAAATTTTCTGTCTCTTGACTATCTTAGCAATTTGAATAAATACTCTCTTCTGAATGTCTGGCATTCCTAATTATTGCTGTAGCTAATTTGTCTTGTCTTTTTCATATCATTTTATTACTTTGTCTGGTAAAGTGTATTCTTGTATTTGAAAATAGGGATGTGTAGCTTCTTATCATTCACTTTTTAATGACTTTTTTTCAGATTTACCTGGTGATTAGTGCCATGAAAAAGAATTTTTCTCAGCTGTTTTCCTACAGTTGAGTGGTAGCTCTCCTCTCTGGGTACTTTATGAGCTCAGAAGATCTTTATTGTTGTCTCAGAAGGTCTGGAAGGCAAAGATTAAATTTCACTAAGGTCTAATCAGATTTTCATAAAGTTGAACCAGAAAATGAGGTTGCTGCTGTCTCCATTTTTGACCTGTTTGCTCTTTATTTTCTTAAATTGCATCTCTGACTTCCCTGCTCTGGTGGTCACACACTGGAGTCACAGCACTGCCTCCTCAAGGGAGAGGAAGGCTGCAGGCAGGGCTGCTGAGGAGCTCAGAGCAACGGCAGAGTTCCTGCTCCTGTTCTGAAATTTTTGTGGCTCCTTTCCACGTCTGGACTGGAAGAGCAGGGAATGTGAATTCTTGACTGTTGCTGAATTTCCTGTTATAACTGTTATGGTGCCCTGTTAACATCGCTAAAGAAAACCGGTGTCACAGCAGAAAGGCAAAGTGAGCAGCCCTGGGTGATGCACAGCTCTGGGTGATGCACTGCTGGGGGAGCTCCTGGAGCCCTGTCCAGGCGCTGCAGCTTCCCTGGGCTCAGCACCTGCAGCAGTCCAAGGTCTGGGCTCTGGCAGAGCCCGGAGGTGACTCCAAAGTGCAGGACTTGCCAGCACCAGCCAGCAGCTGCTGCTCTCCAGCTGGCACTTACCTGGCTGTGTAGGGAACTGGTTTGTTGATTGCACAGTAGAAATGCTTTCCATTTTTCCATTTTCTTCAGTCCTACTCTTTGGAACTGGGATAACAGATAAGAAGTGTGAGGTGCTGCTTTTCTGGTATCCATGGCACAACTCCTACCTCCTTCAACAGAGCTAAGTTCTCTCTCTTCCCAGTCCTTCTCTTTTTCCACTTGTTTTTCTTGGGTTTCTCCCCTGCTTTCTGCTGAAGGATTTCTCCAATGCAGGCATAAAAGGGGTAGTGGTGTGTATTTTCTCAGGGTGCTTATTAGGTGTAACAGTGATGAATAAAATGGTCATGGGAGCCAAATATGTAATAAATCCCATTACACTTTTGACCAGCTGTTTAGCTGCTTGGGATTTTGGGTGGATGGATGAAAGGAATATGCAGCAGGAGCAGAAGGTAGAGGTGGGAGAAGAAACCAGCATTTTTTTTCAAAGACTATTCTTGCCCTACTGATTTATGGAAAAGCAAATCAATAGAGTAACGTTGTCACTAAGTCTACAAGTGTTGTTAAAGGCAATCATATCTCACCATAAAGAGGAAGAGTTTAAAGATGCATCTTGTAATGGTGAGGCCAAAAGTCCACCTGTATGCTCTGTGCTAGTGCTCACTACTGGATTGTTTGCCCCCTTGATGTATGAGGGACAGATTTTCCTAAAGATTTTATCCATTTAAACCCAAGAACAATGAGCTGTTCTGGGATGAATCCTCACATCTGTGCGCTCAGGTGACACGTGTGTCACCCAGCAGGGTGTTTGTGATGGCTGTCCTGTGCAGGAAGGATGTGTGATGCCCCACAGCAGGCAGGCAGCGCTGTAGGGGCACAGCTGCTGTGATGTGGTGTCCTGTGTGCTCCTCCCAGCCCTCCTGCGTTCTGCTGAGTGGGCCCCTGGGAGCAGCTCGTGGGGATAACTCACCTGCATCTTCCTGTTTGTTTCCATCCTTTTTCTTCAAACACTGTAGAATTAAAATTATGAACAAACCAGCCTGGCAAACTTGGCAGATTCTCACTTTACTCATGAAGGCAGATCTAATGTTCCCTGACAAATTGTTCCAGAGAAACTGTCTTGTAAAATACAGAATCTGCCAGTTCCTTCATACCAAACCATATTTCTATTAGGACACAGTGTTAATGGTTCACTGGAAAGTACAATGCTTGGTGCAGAGTGAATCTGCAATCATTTAGCATACTTGATTGTTAACTGAGCTAACTATCCTGTGAGTGCATCGGCTGCCATCTGTCCATTTGCTTGACAGCCTTGGAGGGGGGATAATCTCCAGAGCTGGCATGGGTCCAGCTTGCCGCAGGTCTGCTTTCTAGTGTTTTTGTAGCAGATGTTGTGCCACATGCCCAAAGCTGCTGCCTGTAAGCTGCTGTGTGCTCAAATTTTTAATTTTGGGGGGTGACTGACACAAAATTTGCATTTATCTTAGCAGCTCCTTATGGGTTGCCTTTGCTATAAATGATAATCTGATGAAAGAGCCAGGGCCAAAACCTCTAGGCCTCTGTCAGAGGATTTCTGGTGGCTTCAGTGGACACTGGATTGGACCCTGACTTGCCAGTTGCTAATATTTTTTTTATCCTTGTAATGGTGTGTATTTGAAAGTATGGCATTTTGGAAACACTTAGTATGGAATTAGGGAGCCCTCAAGTTTGCACTGTGCTTTTAAGGAATTCAATAGTCCTTGCTTATCTAAGATGCTCCAAAAGTGTTTATATACAGAGATCCTTGCCTGTTATGCACAGAGAAACTGGAAATTACATCCAATTTTTCCTCCTTTCTTATCTTCCGTAGATAACATTATTCCACTGAAAGCCAGTTGATCCTAAATTAATGTAAATCAGCCAAGGTAAGGTGCAGCTTTAGGAACTGCTGTGTTTTTCAATTCCATGATTAAAATGCTTTGCTCCTCCTGTGCAGCTTGGTGGTTGTCAGCAGAGTAGCAGGAGGGAATTATCATCTTGCTGCAGCAACCCCTGCTGCTGCTGATAGGGAAGATTTCTTCTTCTCTCCTTCCTTGCTTTTCATTAAGAAAAAGCAAAAGGGGAAAAAAGTCAATTAGGCAGTGCAACATGATGGATCTCTGTGCATTTTCTACATGTTACCCATTTCAAGAGGTTTGCTATTTAAACTGATAACTGCTGGGTTATCCACAGCATCTTTCTTCCATCCTGGTCTATATTTCCACTTGATCACTTTGTTTTGGACTGCCTGGATGAGTTCTTGGAGAATGAAAAATTATTTGACTGTGCCTGTCCAGCTCTAAAGCAACTGCCCATAGATTTGCTTCTGACCGTGTGTGTAAATAAAATATAGTGCAAGAGGTGACCTATTTTATGTGCTAGGCATGGGAAACTTTTCAATCTCAGTAATTAATTTATCACCTTTCAGAGGAAAACTTGTAGGTTGTTTTTTCAGCATGTGGCTTAATTTGCCTTCAGACAGTGTCCATGCTTCCTTGAGCTTAAAATGTTTAGTTCAGAGCCTCTGCTTTTGAAATCCTTAAAGGTGTACAAAATAATGTGATTACAACACTCCATCTTCTTAATTAGTTTCTATTGTTCAGTGTGTTAAATGCCATTTGCCTGTCAGGGAAATGCATCCCATGTGCAGGGAACACTGCTGGAGTGCTGCAGAAGTGATAGGTGTTGAATATCTTGAGTTTTGGGGAAGGCCTTCATAATATCTCTAACTAGAATACTGACTAGGTAGTTAATCATAATCTGGGATCTCAGGCTGAGAAATGCTCCTGGTTCATGCTGTGTGTGCAGACATCTGTTTCTCAGCAACAAATGTCACTCTCTTTCCAGATGAGTTATTAGCAAATGTTAAAAAGACAGGTATACAGTAAAAGTTTAATGCCTATGAAATGACCTGCGAGGCTGCAAATGCCTTAGCATATGGAATATAATTCTGAGTAATAAAGAGATGAGCATTCCAGAGTATTTATGATGATTAAAAAAAAAAAGAAAAATACTGCTGCCATGTAAGAATGAATCAAAGAATTCAATTTACTGTTCCAACAATGCATGCTTTACAAATGTATATGCTATAGTTTATGGAGGCATTTAGTTGAACAAGGCAACAAATGTTTTCTGGGAAGTAACATGAGGCAATGTATTTGTCTACAGTTGAAAATTTGTAGTTGCTTTCCTAAGGATTGGAAGTAATCTTGCTAAAGCAGAACGAGAAACTTTTACAATATCAAGATTCCGATAAAGAGTGGACAGAAAAACTTCATTTAAAGAAGATGAAGATATGACATTTATTGATCTTACATGATAAAGTACTTCACTTTTCTGTAACTACCAGCATAAGAATAGAGTTAGAACAAGCTGTAGCTATCACCAGTATTTTATTTCCTATACAATGCATAGTTTAAGTTACATAAAAACAAATATCTGCAGTATTTCTCTAAAATATAGACATTAAATTCTATAGTATTTGCATCAGAACAGCTTCTCCTGTTCTTACCTGTTAAATCCAGAGACAGATGTTGGCAGTTCTGGTGCGCAAATGCTTGTGCCAGTGCTCCAGGATGCAGCACCTCTCTTTGTGCTGGGTGTACATTGGGAGAGATAATGAGTGAGACCTGATTAATCATGGTACAAAGGGTTTGGAAGACAGGCAATAAAAACAAAAACTTGAAAGTTTTTATAAATAAAGTAAGGCTTCTACATATCTTTATCCTCTATCCATCCTCCTAATCCTAAAGCCAGGCACTCTCCCTCTGCCTCCTCTGTTCTCCATCGCTTAGCAACACTCATGGGTGAACTTACTTAAAGCAGAGCTTTGTTCCCAGATGTGATTTCAGCAATATTTGCAGGCTTAGCAGTTCTGAGATGTGAAAATCAGCCCCCTTCCTCCCCACCACCATTAGCCTACTTCACTAAATAGTCTTTCTTGTTCTCTCCTGCACCCCAGGCATGTTTCAGTTTTTGTCTCTACTGTTTTGATCTAACCAAGAGAGTTGTGGAAAGAGGGGGGGGAGGTTCAAATAAAGCTTTAATTATGGAGGACACACATACAATGTGCGCAATGAAGCTGCGTGTTGGGAATAGAATTGGAGTGTAAATGCAGGATGGTCAAGGAAAGAACTGTTATTTCTCTCAACTCAATATGATTTTTTTGAAGTTGAGATTGACTAAATGGCATTTTTCATGCTAGCATTTACATGCTGAATTGGTATGACCAACTGCATATTACAATATAGCCTTGAACAATCATTTTAAGTAGGGAGAAGCTACAGTAGCTAATTGCTTCCTACACAGTTTTTCTAATTTTGGCAATAGAGTGACATATCAGCACTTCCTAGCAATGTTCTGTTTGCCAGGCTAATCTACATCTGTATTTAGTCCTGTTTCTGGAGGATGATCTGGTTTATCCATTCTGTTTCCTCTTGTTTTCCCTGGCTGCCTTTCTGAAGTTCACTATACTCTGAGGTCGGGGTGGGTTTTGTGTGTGTTTTCCTCTGCAAGCCAGAAGATGTTAATGCATGTCTCTTTGATCTTAGAGACAAGCTAGATCACTCACCAAGGAGACTTGTGTTGAAATGCAAACATTTCCATTGAAGTCTCTCTCAATTTATGTGCAGAACTCCGTGTTTATATGTAAAAGCTGGTGGTAAGTCTTGAAGAGTTCTATTGCTTCAACAGTGCCATAACCACCTTGCTGGTGTTCCATTGCAAGGTTCCTGTGTTTTGAAATGGAAGATTTGCCAGGCATGGGAAGCCTTGGAGCTCTTGCCAGGCAGAATGATCTAATGTAAAGTCTTTTAGGTTTAGGCCTCTCTCATGGATTTTGAGGTTGACACTCCAGCTGAATTACCAGCCTTGTGAAATCAATAATTTTGGAGGGGCTGTTGCCCAGAGGGGATGAAGTGCACACTCATGTGCACCCTCGGCTCTAAGGCAGTTAATGAAATAAGCCACTTCAAAAAAAGCACATAAAATGCAGTGGCAAATCCTATAGCAGTTTTTTTTAGCACAGTCACAAAGGTTCTGGGAACAGGCTTCAGAATTTTTCTTTGACTTTGAGAATTGTAACTTATCTGTTATCTGCTTGATTCAATTTGTTTGGATAGAAATTAATAAAATTCTGAGTTACTGTGCATTGTCTCAGTGTCTTGTGTCACAGAGCTTTGCTGTAGGATACTGTCCATTCAAACAGGAGGATGAATTCATAACGGCCTGTGTATCCCTACGTGAAGTTATTTATAAAATAAGAGGATGCCTGAAAGCATTTATGACAAGTGTACTAAAGAATTTGTAATTCTTTGCTCTGTCTCCTGTGTGTCCCTACTGCTGCACCTTATTTTTCCATGGAAAGTGTGCTAGTCCCTTCCTAATCTTTCACAGTAGCTGTGTGGTTTGGTTTTTTTTTATTTAAGTGTTGGTTGTTATGAGGAAAAACCAAACAAAAAGGAAAAGAAACAGGATGAGTTGATTCTTTTGTCTGAAGAAAGCAAGTCAGCTCTGTATCATCCTTAACATGTCAAATTGATACAAATATGCTTTTTGATTCTCACGTTAATGGTTTAAATGTGTACCCAGGAGCTGTTCCAGACTCCGTGAGGTTCCTCAGGTGTGCTCTCCCTGTTACCACACGTGGTGGTTCTCTCATTTGCCAGGTGTTGGATTTGCACAGGATGGCTGCTGTGGGATTCCCTGGCAGTTCCAGTCCCTTTCCCTATGTTTGCTTTCATGCCCCAATTTTTCTGCTGCTGACAGAATATGACTTTTTTTAGTGCAGCTCTCTGTATTGCATCCTTAAGGCAAGGTGTCCCTCCCCTCCAAATCATCATCAACACCTCTCCATACCAAAAAGAAAGACACAAAAAACCCCCCAAAGCTTGAGGGATGTATTTTCATACAGTGTTATAAACCAGCAGGCCCATTTCTTGGTGAAATATGAGATGAATGTGATTATTGCTAGTCCAAAATGCTCAATTCCTCAGTGCAGATGTGCATAGTCCTGGTAGGTCCGTGTGCTGTACTTGGCTTGTCTACTGAGACATTTTGAGGCACTGAGTTGAGTTTTCCTGCCCTTTTGTTGTGGAGTGTGTAGTTAGAAGCCAGAGGTGATAGCCTCTGAATGAAAAAAATAATGCATTTTTAAAAAAATTCAGTATAATTTCACCACATTTCCCCATCACTGAATGCAGTTGGACAGCAGAATGTCTGAATCTTTCTCTCCTGCCATCCCTTCAACGGAACACTGCTTTTTCAAGAGTTAATTGAAGACTGAAGGTGCCACTTGCCATGGTGTATTGTCCAAATTTAGTCTAACAGTGATGGATAAGTAAAATAGTTGCTCTGTGTTGTTCTCACACTCTTTAGGTAGAAGTGCTTTTCAAAGGAGGTGTTAAACAGCCTTTGGATTACAGTGTCCTCTACCTAAACTGCTGTAGGAGTTACAGTGTTTATACATGAAACCTCACAAAGCCAAAGGGACTTGTTAATTGCTTGGGTGCTGCCACAGCTGCTGATGCTTTGAAAGGGAAAAGCATTATTACTGTTAATGATGTTTTTAAATTTTTTTTATTAGGTACTGATTTAATTTTTAGCCAGAATACATTAGGAATTGTACAGCTGGGCTGATGTGAATGAAGAGTAGAACATTTTTACAAACATCTACCCAGCCATCAATCGTCACTTGTTTTAAAGCAGATGAAGGGCTGGGGTGTTGCTGGAAGCGGCGCTCCCCTGTCACAGCCCGGTGTCACACCAGAAGTTCCCCAGCTGCCTTGCACCGTTAGGTAGATCAGGCACAGTGGTGGTGATGAGGCTGAAGATAAAACCCTTAACTTCTGCTTTTCATGTTCAAAGCTCTTTAAAGACAGTATCAAATTAATCTGTACCACAGCCTGATTAAATATTCCAAGTGGTTCTCCAGCTTAGTTGCTGTCATTATCAGCACTTTCCAGGTGATGGGATACTCTGCCTTTTCTCTTTAAATTCCTCCTGCACTTTGTCAAAATCCTGCTGACTTTACCATTCTGGCAGAAACCCTGAAAAACACTGCTCTTATTTGGAATAAAATTAAATGCATGACTTTGAGCACGTGCACAAAAACGTGTGGAAAACCAAGGCTGGAAATGTAAGTGGAGAAATTTGAGTCCTGTTGTCTGAGTGAAACTTTGAGGACTGCACTGGAGTATCCCTTTTTTTTCTTTGTACTAAGGGCCTGGATTAAGTTGATGATCATTGTGAACCAAGATTATTCAGCTTTTTGAGGAAGGATCCTAAACACCTGGATTGTGAACTATGGTTGTTATACCAGGTGTTTCCAAAATGTGTGTGTGTGTGTGTTCCATCATCTTATCCTTGCTCCCTATTTCTTTTTTGTATGAAAAATTATTCTGTGAATTTGCAGATTGGTTGGAAAAATCAAAGACATAGGTTTGGTTTGTTTGGTTTATTTTCTTTTCCTCCAGAGAAGGCTTTATGCATCTGGAACATTTTGCTGCACGTGGAGCTGTCATGTTGTTAACTTTCCAACTCTCTGACCCTCATAACTTCAGTATGTTTCATATCTTGCCTTATCTCTGTTGTTGGACTTTATGGAAGAAAGTGTGTAATGTTTGTGTGCAGCTGAGGACAGAGGGTGGACTTGGACTGAGCACAGACTTAAATGCTTTTCATTTATGAACAGTGTGTAATAACTGCAAAGCAGAATCGCTGTCAGCCATCAGCCTTGGTGCTGCGTGCAGAAAATCTCCTGGCTGGCATCTAAAGGGGAAATGTCCCCTTGCTTTTGCAGGCAGTTACAGGTGAAGGTGGGCAAGGGTCTTTCCTGTGTTTAAAACTGCAGAACCAGTGAGTGTGACACGCGAAATCCTTCAGTGAGTTGCTTCTGGGGTTATCTGCAGTGATAACTTTTAAACCTTTTCTTAATGGAGAGTTTGCGTGGTGTTTAGACACCCTTGCCCAGGCGACTGTGCCATTTCCAGCGGGAACCCCTCCGTTAGGTGCCGGGCTCCGGGCAGCTCCGGGCTGGGAGCGCTGGTGCAGCCCTCCTGTGGCTCGCTGGGAACGTGCACCTTCCCGGGGACGGGCTGATCCTGTCCGGTGTCCCGGGCCAGGATCCTGCTTGGATCACACCCAGCACCCTAGAGCACCTGGTCGGTTATAAAGGTGCTGCAGAATTTTGATCATTTCCCTGTTAAGAAGTTGGTGTAGCTGAGTTCTGCATCTTTGTGTGTACTTTGCATTTAACCCACTCCCTGTAGCTCTGAGGAGGCAGGTAGAGAAAAGTGACACTAAAAACACAACCAGCAATTTGGGTTCCAATCCTACAAGTTCTTAGGGCCTTGCCAAACTTTATTTGCAGACAGTTGTATTTATCCTGTTCTGCAAACCAGATTTTTGCATCAAAGAATTCTTAAAAATTGGGGCTTGAAATTCTATTGTAATAGATGGTTTTGTCATTTTTCAGTGGGAACAAGAATGGAACTTAAACAGGTGAGAGTTTTTTTTCCTAAGATGGTTGCTTTAATAAGGACATATTGTCTCATCAATTTTTAAGCTAAACTCCCTACAGAAATCGAGGAAGTTTTCTGCTGAAAAATCAATTGTACACTCTGACCCATAGTTACTGCCTGTCAAATGGGACTGAACTGTTCTCTTTGTAATGTGGCCTCCATCACCCTCTCTTTTTTGAAATTATTTTTATAATAAAGCAAAGCATGTGAATCTCTTTGGAGCATGCATTGAGGTGAGCCCTCCGATGGCTGAAACTGCTTCATTTCCTTCGGCTGTGGAGGATGAGTTAGCTCCCTGTGAAGCTTTACCTCCTGCAGACATCAGAATAGTATGTGAAATATTTAACATTTTAATTGTGTGAGGCTCCATTGAAAACCTTATTTTCCTTGCTATGTGTCGTTTAGAGAGGCAGTGCTGAACTATTGCTGAAAATGGGAGCCCTGACAGACAAGGGAGTGTGGTGCTTGTTTAACAAAGAACAGCATGCAGGCTCCATAATGCTTAAGGCTATATAATTCCATTTTCTTCTGTAGATTCTGTTTCATTGCTTTAGTGTCTGCAACACATGAGCTTTTAGTATTCAAGGAAAAAATTCAAAGCCTGCCTAGTGCAATGTCATGTGCAGAATAATTTGGGTTTTGTGTACTAGATGCATATCACATTTATGTTAAAAAAATAACCAAAGCATATAGAACTCTTAAACCCCCCTCAAACTCCAAAACACTAAACCCCCTCAGTTTTGCTGTTTCATGTTATCACTGTTCATATAAAAAGTATGTTTTCAAGTGTGTGATTTTTTAAATTTTAATCCAGAGAAAAATTATCCGTCCACACAAAACCTGCTAGAAGTTCAATATCTGGGGTTTTTATATGACAGAGTGAAAAAATGCATCCTCCTCGCAAAATCATTCATTTTTGCTTAATCACCATATTGGGAAAATTTGACTCTCTCACATAGGTGAAAAATGACTTTTCATGGCAAATGTGCTTCTCCTACTCCACCCTTGCTTTTAGTCTGAAAAACTTCCTTAGGAAAAGATCTTCACTGTTTGTGTAAATTAAATTTTGCATTGCTCCAGCTAATAGCTCATATCAGGTGTCCCAAGAGCATTCACCCATATGAAAATCTACAATAGCTTAATTGTCCAAAAATGTGGATTTGTGAGGTTTTCTTGCCTTGTAACTTGTTCTCCATTCCAACCCTCCAGCCCTCTGAGTCCCTCAGTCTATGGCTGGGTTCTCATTCTTTGCAGGGGCCATTGCATGCTGCAGTTATGGGTTTTAGGTAAATAAACCCTGGTGTGCTGAGCATGAAATTAGCACATGGCTTCTCCATCCCACATCCAAGATATTTCTGTGACTTTCCTTTTTTTAACCTGGGTCTTACACTGCAGTTTCCAGCTTCAGCAGTGATTAGAAGAAGAAATATGAAAAATCTAAATCAGGATTTCTGGTATTTCTCACCTGGATGGAATGCTAAGAGTGGGGTTGAGACTGACAGGTGGTTTTTCTGTGTTCACCTCAATTTCAGATTCATGTGGTTTTGTATAAAGTTCAAATAAGGCCCTTTGTGAATTCAACTTGAAGCTCTTGTGAGATTCAACCATCATCACTAATTCCCTTTCTTACTCTGACATGCTTATAATCCATTTTGTATCCTGCCCACTTTATAAGTGCAAGCCTCTTAACTCATTCTGACTAGGTAGAAATTACAGGGTAAAAATAAACTTTACCTGTGTTCCAGCAATAATAATGATGCAGCATTTATGAATGAGAATGTCAGCATATATCCATTGCTAACAGGAATTTTCTCCAGTGATGACCTGTGCATAGCTGTAAACTATATAAAAATACATGTAAGGTCCACAGCTAAGGTAGAATGTGCTAGAAAATACTCAAAGATCAAAATTGCTTTGTGTAGTGTTTTGGTGACAGATTGGGCTGGCTTGTTTTGCATGGTTACTTCAAAATACATTTTTTACCCCTTCCTGGGGGAAATTGGGATGTCAAAAACTACGTATGTTCCTTTCTAGCCAAATAACACAAAACATACTTTTTGTTCTGCTGTAAGTAATCTCTGAGGCTAACTACGTGTGAACTCAGTGGCATGGGGAAAAGAACAATTCTGTATCAGTGCAAAAACCCACTTATGTTCCCTCTGACTTTGGTTGAACTTAGAGGAGTCAAGCATCCAGGTAAATTGGAATCTTAAAGCAGTGTATGAGGTGTGGCAAATGCAGATCTCTAAAAGAATAGGTAAATGTCTACAGGTGGAGTTTTCTTTTTTCTTTTTTCTTTTAATCGAAAAGGAACATTCAGAGAGCACCAAGAAATGTGTTACTATTCCCTGAAAAAGAAAGACCTTAGGTGCAGCCCATGCAGTAAAGTTCTTGTCAGTGTAGTCAAGACATACCTGAATACTCTTGTTACAGCCTCCCACGCTGTTTATCAGAGCCGTTACCCCTCAGTGCCCAGCTTCACATGCCCTCCCCTGGCACTGGACATGCACAAGCACTGTCACCTCCTCTGGTGCTGAAGGAATTAATCATCAGAGCTGTGGGCTGGATGGGAAGCTGAGGACACTACACCCTCTGTTCGTGGTCCCTTCTCTCTGGCTGAGGGTGAGCACAGGGTTGAGATGCACCCTGAGCATCAGGCAGCACCTGTGTTGCACTAAAGGTACCCCTGTGGGGTTTTATTTCCTTTGTTTATTTAAGAAAGTGGAGGGCAACCAACTTGGGGGAACATTTGAAGTTCTTCAAGTATTTAAAACAAATTGTTTTGTGTGAAATAGGACACAGCAGAAAAGTTTCTTCTAGTTTTAGGTTGGTGTCTGCTGCTGTTGGCATATGGTAGCTTTGTCCAAGCAAGTTCTGTGGACTGGGACTGCCAGCTCAGCTTCTCTGAGGTAGTTTTTGGGCTAAATAATGAAAATTTTGAACTGTAGTTCTCATAATCATGCGTTTTTTAACCCAGCAAGTAGCTTAACCAACATGAGGAAAGAGGTGGCTGGGCAGCAGGTGACCTTCTGTGTCTCTGTTGTTGTGCTAAGTTATCCTTATAGTATTCAAGAATTTCTCTTGTATTGTTATCTCCATGATTTTTTTTTTCTCTCATCCTGAGAAACACATCTTAGGAGAAAAGGTCTCAACCCTTTGGTAGCCTTTTAAGTCCTTCTCCTTGTGCTTTTCTGGTGATGTAACTATGAGGACTGTCACACTGTACCAGGCTCTTGCTTCTGGAGCAACCTTAGGCGAAGTTCTTCAAATTGCCACAGAGCTCCAGTCATTCCTGGTGTGTCAGGCTGTGGTTGGAGTGGTAACATAAAAAGAAACCAAAGGCAAAATACTGTTTTTGAAACCATAAACTTTGAAACGGGAACCAAGTGCAGATTTGAAGTGTTATGTGTGCAAAGAAAACTAGTCAGGAGCCTGCCCGAGTTCAAGAACTGTTTGGATGACAATTTCAGGCACATGGTGTGACTGTTGGGGTGTCCTGTGCAGGGCCAGGAGTTGGACTTGGTGATCCTGATGGCTCCCTTCAACCTCAGTATATTCTATGTGTTTTCTATGATTTCACTCTCTGGTCATCAGTAGTTCAGTAACTTATTTTCACCCTGTTCACTGTCTGTATTTTGCTCTTGGCCTTGCAGATTGTTCTGGGGTTACTGTTACTTCTGTTAATCTCTTCTACCATGAAACTCTGTATACCGGTGATCTTTGGTTGATAAAATATTTTTGTAGTCCAAGATGACCGATGTGACCCAGCTTGCACTTTAGTTGAGCACTTGAGTCTGGAGTCTGGTTTCAGCAGCTGAAGGGGCAAAGCACACATTACAGCCCATACAGGCTGATGGCTTGGGACTTCTGAAAATTAGGCAGCTCCTTTTGTTTTTGCACCTCTACTTCAGTGACTTGTCAGATGTGCTCGAGTTTAAAAAGCGTTGGTTGAACTTTTTCACGTGAGTTGTCTCTGTGTGAAAAGATCATGAGAAGTAAGGGAAATGGGATGCAGTAATCTCATGAATGGAGATATTATTGTTACTAATAAACAATATAATGGCTAAGCACCTTTGGGTAGAGAAATTTGGCAGGACTGAAATAGATGTAAAGATAAAGCTTTTGCACAATGTGGTTAGAGGTGGAATGCCTTTGGAAGCATATCAGGATAATAAAGGATTGATAATAATCCTGGAAAGAAAGCAGCATTTTAGAGGGTAACCATCTTGCTGATTTGGAGGACAAGGAAGGAGGAAGGAGAGGAAGAGAGACTCAAAAGGAAAAAAAAAACAATTCTGTGTAACTGAACAAAATTAATCCAAAGAATTTTAATACTTGATTAAAAAACCAAAACAACTCAACCCCCTTTTCTCTCACTGCTTAGTAGTTTTCTGCTTTGTTTGAAATAGTGTCTGTGGTAGTATCTTTGAATACTATGAAAGGCTTGTGTACAGTAACAGGGTAGCTTATGGGGTTTCCAGAATGCCTGGGGGTGATCCTCCAGCAGTGGTATCAATATCTGTGTTACATGAGGTGCCTTTTCAGCGAGCATGGCTGAGGAGATTCACACGGTGGAGCCCACAGGAAGGAGCCCTCGTGCCTTGCCTTGCCAGAACCTTTCAGAGTGTGAACTGTGGGGGTGTGTCAATAACTCTGCAGCATCCCCACCTTCTAGGGAGGAGAGGATTTGATTTGTGATTGACATGAGTTGTAAGTGATAACTGGAACAGGAGCTCAGAGGAGTTTATGCATATGTGTATACACTTCCAACATGCAAATCAAAGAATAATTATCTGAACACTTTGGAAACAGAAGAGAGAGCTCCATACAACACATTAATGCACATGTTTCAGCAAGATGTGTAAAAC
Source organism: Pomatostomus ruficeps (assembly GCA_013400735.1). Classification (NCBI taxonomy): domain Eukaryota; kingdom Metazoa; phylum Chordata; class Aves; order Passeriformes; family Timaliidae; genus Pomatostomus; species Pomatostomus ruficeps. The sequence goes on along the minus strand of VYZT01062799.1, from coordinate 89,059 downwards.
ATCTGCAATTATGAATGAATGGACTCGTTATTCTACCATGTGCTCACTGTGCTGTACAGAAAGTAAAAATAAATCTTTGAGACGCTTCTATCATTTCCTTTTTCGTCAAGAATTTACATCTGGAATCCTCATGGGATCTTTCAGAATACCCAGCGATGTAAAATGATCTGCCTGACTCATACAACTATTACATTACACTGGTCATGGCTTTCTTATGGTTTAATTGTTGTAGCCCCTGAAACGTTAGCCACTGGAATGGGGAGATACTGATCTCTGTCAGGTGACAGACATTAACCTTTTGTTAACCTGGATCCTTGTCTTCTAAAGGGCCTTTCTTTTAAAGAAATGAGGCTTCTGTTACCAAATATTTCAAATTGAAGTATTTTTGCCTTTTTTTTTTTTTAGCTAACAAATTGTATGGATTTATGGTTTTGCATATTGAATAATCCCAAGAAAACATAAAGGTGTTATGTTGTTTTACAGATCTGCTACATTTTCATCTTGAAATCCTGTTTAACTTTGAGCCACATGGATAATCCTGAAATAGCTTTCTCTCCTTCCTGTCAGACACATGCTTTCGTTCTGCAGAAAGCAGCAGGAGGCCTTTTGCTTGTTTGGAGTAGTGCTCATAAATATAAAATTGAACTGTACACTGGAGTTTCAGAACGAAGGATGAATGTTAATAGATCACACACCAATTGGTCTCTGGAAGCAGCAGAGTCCATAGCATGAGGTCTGCAATTGCCAGGCAAAGGGCTGTGCCGCGGTGTAAGGCTGACTGTTTGGCAGTGTAGGTATTTCATGCAAGTGTAGTACTAAGAGACAGTTTCCAAAGTGCTTGATGACAAATTGGAGGGTAGGCTCTTCCAGAGAATGGATGGGTTATCTTGAGATATAAGACTGTAATGCTTATTTGTCCAGTACTTTGTATTGAGGATCTCAGTGAGGGTTTGAATAATTCCTCCATGTTACTCAATCTAGTTTATCTTAAAAATAATACATTTCTCTCAGTATTGAGACTCGTGATATGCAGAGATACCAGGGGTTGAACTGTAGGTACTGATTTAAACTTGTATTTTGGAAATCAAGATAAAGTTCATACACTGGAGGAAAATTACATCTTTTGTTGTTTCTCAGTTTGAGGAGATGTGGATGTTGAGCTTTGTGGCAGACACCACATGAAGTCTATCAGTCGATTGTTGGTGCTCATCAAAAACATATTAGATGCTATTTCCTTCGTTTTCTCAACCTGAAAACTTCCTTGTCTGATAGTGAAAAGTCTGATGTGGAAGTAGTAGCATGTACAAGTGTGTGTGAAAAGCTTCTATGAGACACTGCAATTGTAAAGAAGGAAGAGGTGTGTAAGGGGAAATATGCTTTAAATGCTAGAGATTGGAAAGGAAGATATTGCAGTGATGTTATTTCATAGCTAGCCTACCTGTTTGATTGTAGCAAAGGAACAGCCTTAGACCAAGATCAACTCAAAAGGACAGTAAGTCGGACTCTACATCTTAACAGAGCCTCTCTGGTGGAAACAAATCTCCAGAGAAAAGTACCACTTGGAAAATTTTTACCCTTTAACAAGATAAAAAGATAATTAGGAAGTGTTTCAAATTGAAATAAGATGACATGTGGAACAGTGGTCATGCAGTGAGAAATTAAAGCCCTGTGAGAGAACTGTGCCCAAAGTTCACATTTTAATGAGAATTTTTCTGACACTTGGGAAGACATTCCCCACTTTCAGATTCCATGAAAGAGTTCTGATCAAACAGGACTCAGATGGGGTCTGTCCTGAAGAACAGTATGTGTAGATCAGATTAGGTTTCTCCTTCAGAGGAGCTCTAGAATTATCTTAATATGCATTAAGTGTTTGCAAAGCCTTTGTCATTTAGGTAAGAGGCCCTAATTAAGGGTAATATACCTAATGAAAGATGCAATAAACATGCTGATGTCAAATATAAATTCATCATAAACACAGATGAATAGTTACCATGTTTTCTTAAGGAAAGTCTTATTTAACCAGTTTATGCCTATGTAAGACTGTGTGGAAAGACTTTAAAAACCAAAACATGATTGGAATTACTTTGTTATGTGGTTTGTGTGTGTCTGAGATCTGATATGCTCCTTGAGTTGAAGATACACCCACACTGGTTTTCCTGAGTTTGCTTCTGATGTGTTCTTCTTCTCCTGTTGTACCTGGTTATTTGGGTGGCCTAATGGATGATATTGGCATTGCTCACTATTTCGAAATAAGTATTTTAATCTTAAGAACAGCTTTCTTTTACAACTGCAATATACAACATCAAAGAGGCTGTGGTTTAGAATCTGAGAACACTTATGCACATTGTCACTATTTGCTTAAGTGTCTTGTTTATGTCGTTCAAATGTGCTTGTGTTTTTGCATATCTTTTCACTAGGATGCCTGGATTTTAAGCTTTATGATAACATAGAGATTTTCATGATCTTGTCTTTCTGGCAAATGTTTATTAAGTTTGAGGGTAAGAAAGCTTCTTCCAAGATTGTGGCAGGAGTTAAAAGATGAATAGTTCTACGGATGAAAGATCTTTTGGGATAATTGAATTTTGTGGTAGTTCAAAATAAACTATGCAGTAATCTGTAGAGAAAGAAGGGAACTATTCATGCAGGTCCATCTGAAAGAACAGTAGGAGCTGCAAAACCTGTAAGTCTGAACTCCCCGAATCTCAGCAGAAAAAAAAAAAGTATTCACCAAAGACCTGACCTGAAGTCTGCTAATTCAGTTAAAAGATTCCTGATAATTAAAATGTGTAACAGATGGTGGATACTGAGGAAAGGTGAAAGCAGCAAATGTGACTGCAGGCCAGATTTGTGGTCCCAAAGGCTGAAGCTGAGGATGGCTGCAGCCTGTTTGCTGACACAGGATAGATGTGTCTAACTGGGTTATGTGCACAGCTGTCCTGACCACAACACACGCAGAAGACACATATCTGGGGGAATTTTTTGGCTTAGTCTGGAGCCTTTTCTCTGCCCTCTGTAGGGCAGAGAAACAAGAAGCAAAGCCAAAATTATAAAAGTTGTGTTAGAGAAGTGATGTGCTTTGTTAGAAGTAAGATTTAACTTTGGTTGAACGTGCTTGTTGGTTTCGTGCTTGTTGGTTTAAATGAAAAACCTTTTCCAGTCTCTTAGATAATTGTGCATAATTGTAAGATAGACCTAACAGGAAAATTGTCTTTTTCCAGCATTTAACTATTAACTTAAATTTAAATTCAGATCTAAGTTCTAGCTCAGAAATCAGCTGAGTTGTGTCTTATGGCCCACTTTCATCCACCCCAATTTCACCAAAATCCCTATGCTCCCTCAAGTATTTTCCATGATGAGATAAGGGAGAGAGACTGGAGTCGAATTTGGGCCCAGTGGGACTGAGCCTAAGACAAAACAAGGGAACTGTGTTCCCGAAAGAGAGTCTAGCTTGCATGGTGCTCGTGCCATGACTGGAGTTTCTGAAGAGCTTACAACATTAAAGGGGAGGGGGAAGAAAAATCTTCCCCCATGAGAAAACCATCTGATGTCTTAAGCATGGGAATTCAACTGGAACACATTTATTCTGAAACCAAAACAAGCCAAGCCTGTGCTGTTCTCCTTATGTGTATTTATAGCAGGTGCACTATGAAAGATTTCCTTGTGAATTTATTTTCCCTTTGGTTCTGTTCATTTTAGTGTGTGGTATGAGAGCTGAACAGGTAATTTGAGTGTTGTGCTGTCTAGGGATGAGATGGGCATCTATTTTGATTGCAGTGAGCCAGAAAAGGTGCTGTATTTGTTGGCAAATAAGTAATGTATATGCATCTCTGTCACCCGTTAGACCAGGAAAAATGGTGAAGTATGACTGACTAACGAGCATATAATATTCAGTGATTCTGCACTAGAATAGTTTGTGACTGTCACAGTCTCCCAGTTTTAGTTCTTTACATGTGACTGAAGACTTTTTTGTACTGATTAATGATTCTGCATTAAACTCAAGCCTTTTCCAGAGCTCCTGGGGAAGCTTTGTAATGTGTCTGGGAGCTCTCACTACGTCTCTGGACACAAGGAACTGGTAACTGGCACTAAAAAATAGTCTCTACTTGTGTTATCTAAGATAGATTCCTTAGGCAAGGAGAGCAATGCAGAGGAAGAAGAAAGGGGAGAACATGAATGAATGTTGTAGCTTTACATCTTGATGTACTTTTAGTGCATTCATGATAATACAGAGCAGAGAAACAGGGAAGCCCAGTTTACTGAGCTGGTGTTTAATCAAGGCCAAACTCCCTTCCTGTGCTTCACTTTTCATGAAGGTACAAATTATCCTGTGAAAAAAATGAGTTCAGAAATGGAATGATTTAGCTTTAAATGTTAAATAATAGTGTTGAATTTTCCTCTCTGCTTCTGCCTCACATAGGTGAACATAAAGTAGGGTATTTGATTTGATGTACAATACCAGAGTAGACTGGAAAAAGAGGAGGTCAGTTGGTCTGAGTTTGAATCTGTCCTTAGATTTATTTTTCTTTTCTTTTTTTTTTTTTTTTCTTTTTGTGTGTGGGAGTTTTTCTTCCTCTGGTTACAGACGGATCCCAACACAGTTGCTTCTTTCACTGCACTTCACAAGTGCATAGCTGCCGTTTTCCACTCTGTGAAATAATGTGTGGGAGAAAAATGGATCCTTGCTTTCCTTTAACTTTGGCTGTGATAAATATTAGTGTGCTATGTGCAACATTAGCAGCCTAAATGTGGAGGTGGCAACCACCTCGAGTGGCTGTGGATCACCACTGTGTCTGTGTGGTGTAACACAAATATCTCAGCATCAGCTCTCTCCTGAATGTGGCACAGGGGCTCCTGCAGCAGAATGAAGGTGGGTGCAGATAATGAAAAAAGTGAGGCAGAGCTGTGCTGAACCAGCATATTAGACTAGAAATTCTAAATTGGCATCATACTTCAAGCTTTTTTTATCAGGGATGACTATAAAAGACAAAACCTTTTGGAAATGGTTCTTGATGCTTATTCAGGAGGATTTCAGTACTTAAAGAGGAGGACTCAGATTGCAGGGAAAATCCTGGAAGGTCCTTCAGTCATAGTTTTTAAAGCCTTGGCTTCTCAATTTGCCCTGTGTTGTGAGATACAAATAAATGATAAGAGTTCATAAGGCATATTTTTTTTAATATTCTTTCCCAATCTTTTTGGAAAGGAAATGGCAAAAAGCCATGAGAAGTGTCCTGACAACATAAAGGCTGTAAAAGACACAACACTAGGACGGAAGCAACTGAAACATGCAGAAAAATACAGCAGAATCCTTGCAATCGCACAAGTGACTTACAAGTTAGAATCAAGAAATGTTTTGGATAAGTTGAATTAGTCACACTCAGGAAAAATTGAACGCTGTCATCTTTTTATCATTGGGTTCTATGAATCCCACTGGGTAGAATACCAAACAAAAAACTTTTTTTTGCTGGACTGTTTTTAAAATCTCCCTTATAGGACTAACAAACCATAGCAAAATAATCTGTATTCCAAACATGCCCAAACAATGGCTTAGCACTCTGAATATTCAGTAAGTGAGTTGTCTCTTTAATAGTTATTATGCTTAGTATCAATGCCTGACAACTGCTGTCACCCCATCGAATTGCGCTAAATCCTCCTAAACAAGACACCCTTGCAATAAAGCTTGACTTGTAATCATTTTTTGGCAAGCACATCTTAGAATTGTTATTATTCGAACTGCTCACACTCGCGTGCGGCATGAGGCGCCAATGTTTGCAGTTCCAGGCATTAAAGATGTGGTGATAGAGAAGGCGAACCCTTATTAATTCTGAGAGATTTGCTTAATTGGGACACAATGTGAGGATTCTCAACAATAATAACAGATGATGGGGAATAAATAGGCATGGCAGGAGAGAGGCAGTTTCTAGTGTGAATTTCCCTTTGCTTCTGTTTAATTGCATTACATACTGTGGGAAGTATCTGGAGTATGCGTCTTGTAGTTAATTTTTCTCGACTGCATCCATCTAACTCCTGCTCCTGGACATTTTAATGTTTGATAATACTCGATTTGCATATGACTACACGTCAATAGCTGTCATTAGAACCAATTTACATACGTGATTTGCTTCTTCAAGTGTCAACGTCTGAATTTTATCTAGAGACAGGAATAGGGTCAGGAAAGTTTAATTGTTTGTATAATGCAATTGAAAAGGCTGGCAGGAATCTAGGGCAATTTTGGAACATCTGTCTTTAAGTCATCAAAAATAAAGCACATAACAGCTGTGATAACAGCAGGATTATGATTAGATATACAGCATTCACCATCAGCCTGAACAAGAACTGGAAAACAAAAAGGAGGTAAATAAGTCAGTTTGGATAACATTACAAGAATTTTAATAGGTCTTTTGGGTTTTTTTTACTTTTAAAAGTTTATATGTAAATACATAGAAATATAAAGAATTTTTTTTCTAACAGAAGCTTATATTTATTCTTCAAAAGTAGAACTTGTGACCCAATAGCATAGTAATGTAGCTAAATATTGCTTCTTACTATGTTGTGTGTTATGTTAGCAAATCCTGCTTTAAAATTGCAGCTACTTGGTCTTGTTCATGATTTCTTCTTAAGGAACCATGAAACATTTGTGACTCATTCTCTTCATAACATGAAATCCTCTTTATCTCTATTATATCTTTGTTTATCTGTTATGAATATAAGTGTAGTGAAAACAATTCCTTTGGAAACAAATACAGTGAGCTCTATCATGCTCTTTTAAACATTGTTTTTAATTATTTTTAAGTTTCTATTATTTTGTCCTGCTTGGTACTTGAGTTTCAGTTATTTTGTATGTGAATGTTGCCTGACTTGAGACTGGCATTGTATTTATTGTCTAAAGTACTACCTAGTTCATACTATGAACTCCTAAGAAGTACTTCAGTGAGATTTCTAAAAATCAAGTCAATTGTTTGCAATCTGAAATTGTTTCTTAATTGCAGGACTGATTGTAATACACGAGGAAGTGTTAATTATTCATGTGATGAACTACTTTATAGAATTTCTAGTTAAGTTTGTAATTTGATGAAAGCTGAAAATATAAAAATATCTAGTTACACTTATTTTAGAGTTTTTCATCTGTAACTATTGGATGCCCTTCAGTTAAACTTGACTGTATGACTTTACAGGAAGAAGAGAAATGCATTTTACATTTTGTAGTCACCATAGGAAATAAGAATAAATCTGAAGAAAAACGCACAGCTTCAACATTCATCTATGTCTTCTATTTAAACTAATTCATGAGGATCGGATACATGAGTAATGACACTGCCAAAATTAAAACACTGGTTTGTTCTTCTGTCAGTATGAAAAGTCATTATGCTGCAGCAACATAGGGAAAACTACAGAATGCTTGTAAAAATATGCAGCCCAGAGCTGCTTTCCTGTCCATAGATGATTGTTGGGTTAACAAATTCATTTCAGTATCAAACCAGGAGACTGCCAGCAGTGGAGCTGTTAAGATGTTCTGTGGCTGTCTCACTCCACACTGTGCTGTTGGCTTTGCAGGAGCCTTCGTGGTGCTGAGATGTCTCAGCAGCTGCCCCATGGGGTATGAGGCAACTTGGAGCCTTGGAATCTGTCACTTCTTTAGTCCAGACACTCAAATCCCTGCTTCATTTATAAGCAGGTTTTGGCATAGAAAAGCACCAACTGCAGAGAAGTATGTGGTTTATGCCAGCTAGATTTTCCCCCCATAAGTGTCAGTGCACTATCACATCATAATCAGTGTTTAAGAGATGCGCGATTGCTTTAATTCCTGCAGGCTCCATAGAGTTTCTCTCAGATCTTTCATATGACCATAACTTCCTCCTTTACTGCAGCAAGTGCATGTAAAATTTCAGCAAGGAAAAAAATATACTGCTTTACTGACAGCCAATAAAAGTAATTATCTAATCAGTGTTCTTCAAAAGGCACTGAGGCAGTGTAGCTCTGACTCGTAGAAGGCTTTGCATTGGAAGGGTCTTAAAAGAGCATCTAATTCAACATTCCTGTCATGGGCAGGGATGCCTTTCAGCAGACCAGGTTAAAGCTTCTGATCTAGAATCCTTCCAGGAGTGGGAGCATCCACTCAATAGACAATCAGACAATGTTGTATCAGACAGAAATGTGGCAAGGCTCTCTGAGAGCCTCTCTTGGTTCATTTCAACTGCAGTGATGAAAATCTGTAGGTTTTTGACTGATCTGTCATATGCCAGCCAGGAGTTGTTTTCTAGTTTGTTTTCTCACCTACCTTAAGACTGCTCTGATTCTGAACTACAGCAAAAAGACTAGTGAACGTCCCGGTTTTGAAATGAACATGAAACTGCTTGTGGGAAGAAGTAAAGTACACTTGTGAATTCTGCCTGTAGATCTCACATCATGCCAGGTAATGCTGACATCAGCACCTTGCCTCCACAGCATGAGGATGTTGTATGAGCTCATGTCCCTTAATGATAATGGTTAATAGCTTGTGGAAAATGTGTGAGGGAAAGGCAATTTATTCTAGTTTAGATTAGCCCCAGTTTGATTTCTTTTTTTTCTCCAAAGTGAACTAAAATATTGCTATCTAATTGAGTGAAGATGTCCACACAATTTATATTCATGTGAGTACAGCAAATGTGCTTTCCCTGAAGCAGAAATGGTAGTAAACTGCCCAAACTAAGTACCTGGGATTCAAAAATTGGAGAAAATCTACCACAATGCCTTAGATGTAGCAGAATTCTTCTCACCAGCTGCTGTCTTCAGATTTTTCTTGTATGTTAGGACTTGGCAGCTAAAGCCAAGGATGTGCTGGGACACGAGAGGTAGACAACTGCTGACCCAGCACATACTGCTGAGCCTGCTGTGAGCCTGCAATGACATGGCACAGTACAAATAAAGACAGAGAAAGAGAGGTTTTTGAAGTTTGAGCTGAAATACTTTGGGAGCAGAAGGAAATAATGCAGGAAATCCAAGGGTGTGCAGCTGGGGCGAAAGCAGAGTTCATCAGAAGGGGGAGAGGTGATTGGTGTAGCATGAGGGAGGGTAAGAATACTTCAGAGGAGACATGGCTTCACTGGCAGTGTCTCAGCAAGGAAGGGGACTTTTTAAGAGGAAAAGATCTGCATTTCTTGCAAATCTAGAGCAATTTAGTCCCTTCATCTCCCAAGCAAGAAACTGCAAGTTCAGCTGGTTTCCCTGGTCTGTACCTCAGGGTTCTGTGCCAGCTGGGCTTGCACAGCACTGAGGAGCTCTGTCTTATAGCTGGTTTCCAAACTCTCCTTCTTGCAGTGTGGTTCTGTGGAAACTGAGCACTAAGGGCTGTTTCCAGGGTTTTGTTGTGTCAATGTAATCAATGTCTGCTCAGTTAGGGGTTAAAATTTCTGGCACTTTCTGGCAATGCCTTCAAAATGGAAGTCTTTCCTTGTTGTAGGGGTCTGGTGTACGATGAGGTTAGAGGAGCTGTATCCCTCTGCTTTTCCAAGCTGATGTTATGTCTTTAGCTAGACTCAACTTCATAAAAGAATGCCTGCATTTCTTTGTAAAGGGTTTCAAAGTTAGCTCTCTTCAACTTATCAAGTACACATGAATGGCAGATAATTAAATTATTTTGATTTTATTTTGTAAGTCTTGGGAAAGGCTTGTGTAAGTCCTAAGTATCATTGACAGCTCTGTTCAAAATACAGCAGTTTTGATTCAAATCAATCCTCATAAAAGATGGTTATGTTCTTGGCATAAGGATAAGACAATAGAATGAATAATTTTTTTGCTTTTGATATCTCTGGGCACATGAGACAGTTGCAATCTTCCTTAGAGAGAACAAGGAAAACACATAAGGTGGTACAGCTGCAACTAGAGAGAATCTTATTGCTCAGGTGGCTGGAAACATAGATGGGCTGTACAGGGTTTGGGTTTTTCCCTAAGGTGTTAATCTTCTGAGGACTCTTACACCCTTATAGAGAAGCTACTGCATTAAATCAATGTAGTAGTTTTAAGTACTCAGATTGTTATGTGACTTACTTGGCTTCCACAGAAAGATCAGAAGTCTTAAAATTGGTGGAGGTAACATTGTCCTGTTTTATTAAACCATGAATGTGAGTGTGATGTTGGTGTCCTGGGGCTCCTGTTGTGCCAGCATAACTGTGAGCCTCAAGGCAATGTAATGGACAAGTTTATAGCAACACCAGAACCCAATATTACTTTGAAACAGGCAATGTCAATTTTTGCTCTAAAATAGATGTGATGGTGTGGTGACCTCAGCTGGCTGCCAGACTCGGTTGTTCTCTTGATTCACTTCCTCGGCAGGTCAGGAAGATAAAAGATGGACAAGCTCAAGGGTTGAGATAAAAGCAGTCTAATGAGAAAAGTAAAGGCTGCATAGAAAACCAAAGCAAAAAGAAGATATTTATTCTCCACTTCCTATCACCAGGCAGATGTCCAGTCACTTCCTGGCAAGCAGGGCCCCAGTCTGTGTAACAGTTGCTTTGCAAGACATGTGCCTTAACCAAATGTCCCTCCCCATGTTCCCATCCCTCAGCTTTGTATTGCTGGGTGCAGCGTCACGTGCTCAGGAATATCTCTGCTCAGCCTGGGCCAGCTGCTCAAGCTATGTGCCTTTCCATCCTCTGCCCTGACACAGCTTTGCTGGCCTTTGGGAAGGGTGGGTGAGGTTGGAGAGAAAGCCCTGCTGCTGTGTTGTGGGCTGCTGGGCAGCAGCCCCAACCCTGGGGCATTATCAGTTATGTTATCACAAATGCATGAGCTGCTGTGAGAAGTTAACTCCATCCCAACCAGACCCACTATGGCTGGTATTGAAAGAAAAGGGCTGAATCTGAACATTCCTGCTAGCCAGATGTCATTTTCTGCTCCCTTCCTTGCATCCGCTGCAATGTTACTGATTCCCCATAAATTCATCTATGATAATGTCCTGTGGCCCTGAGGAGAAGAGTGGGCCTAGAGGAAAAGAGGGCACGTCAGGAAGCACGCTGTGCTTCACTGCTCCTGCTGACAGGGATGTTTGGATGTGTTTTGGAGCAGTTCAGAGAATGTGGCAAGTTGTGGCTGTGAGCTACAGCCAATCCACAGTGAGACTAGCAAATGTGAGCAGTGACTTTTCCTACTGTATTGGGCAGTGCTGCCTCGAAGTCAAAACATAGATGCTCTGCTGGGACAGGTCACTGGAAGCAGAATGAGTGTGGTGATGTGTTTGTATGCATGACATTCTCAAGAATGCATGTGATGCATATGTATGACTCTTTCCAAGTTGTTGAAAGTTTGGAAATACAGATGCAAATTAAAACAGTTCAAGGTGCTGTCTGGCTTGACTAGAAATTTGTCCATGAATTTCTTTCACAAACTGTGCTGGCAAGTAGACTTATTATTCACTTAGTGAATTTGGTCATTTTTAGCTCTGAATCTTTCCTTGTGCAAACTCATGCAGGTTATGCACTCTGTTTTTTTGTTGAGCTTGAAAACGCAAGACTTCTGAAAGGATGAAAATATTTTGGAATGAGTTTCTCCAGTCACTGTAGCACTAGTCCCTAAGAGCTCTCCTGCATTTATGAAGATTAAAGCATCTACTGATTAGTGCAACACTTTGGAAATTGCATAAAACTGGTTGTGAAGGACTCTTCCAGATTGAGAGTCTGATCCAGCAACTGCTGAAATTGATGTAAAGACGAGCATTAGCAAATGCCACTTTTAAGTGTTTTAGCAGAGGAACAGTTCATTAAAATCTGTGTTTTTTTCCACAAGTCAAATGCACTGAAACAGGATAATTTTGTCTGTTTTTACATAACTTTGTGTGGGGAAGAGATTTGGCAGAGAACACTCAGCAACAAGCTGCTCTCTTCTGTCTATAGCTGAAGCCAGATGTATTCCTTCTTGCCCTCTGAGGACCAGAGACATTATTCTGAATATAAGGTGGGATTGATTTTCACAGACTGAAAAGAAGAAAATACCTGAATGGGAATTACAATTTGAATTCCATTTTCTCCGAGTGTTACTTTGACAGGGGGATGCTCCTAAGCAAGACACATCATCTGATATGTGGGAGAACTACCTAATAAGTAGGAGAACTGAAGCTGTGCAGAGCAGAGGATGCTTTGTTGGCTCTCACATGTGAGCTGTTCCAGTTGTCTTTTGTTGTGGTTTACCCCCACCAGTGACTAAGCACTACACAGCCATTCGCTCACTCCCCCCGCACTGGGATGGGGGAGAAAACCATGGGTGTAAAAGTGAGAACTCGTGGGTTGAGATAAAGACAGTTTAATGGGTAAAGCAAAAGCTGTGCCTGCAGTCAGAGCGAAATGAGGAATTCATTCAGCACATCCTGTGGGCAGGCAGGTGTTCACCATCTCCAGGAGAGCAGGGCTCCATGGCATGTAATGGGTACCCGGGAAGCAAACACAATCACTCTGAATCCCCCTCTCTTTCCTTCCTCCCCAGCTTTACGTGCTGAGCATTATGTCCTGTGGGATCCGCTGGAGTCAGCTGGGTCCCACCCAGCTGCCTGTGCACCCCCAGTCTCCCCACAGCTGGGCTGGGCGAGGGGCAGAACAGGCCCTGGCTCTGTGCAGGCTCTGCCCAGAGGTATCAGAAATGTCCCTGTGCTATCAACACTGTTATCAGCACAAATCCAAAGCACAGCCCCATACCAACTACTGCAAAGAAAATGAACTCCATCCCAGCCCAAACCAGCACATCTTTCCATGAAATGCAGTTTGGGTGTCTGAAAGACAGCGGAGTGAAAAGAGCAACTTCAATACCGTGTAGAGGAAAGCTGGCATAGCAGCACTCAATTCTCAGCAGACAGAGACCCTTAAATGCAGTGCTTTTCCCAGCTGGAGTGCCAAATGTCTCTTGATTAGCAGGCTCTTGACAGCCTGCAGATGAGGGGCAGAATGCACTTGGCTTTCGAAAAAAATAAATAAAATGGTAGCTAAGCCACCTCTTCTCCCTTAGTGCTCTCTTAGATGCTCTCAGACTACATGGATGCTGTGCCTGAAATTTTGATCTTGTTTTAAAATATTTATTTCCTGAAACACTGCTTAGGCATTTATTATTTGACAACACAGGAGTTATTTTAAAACTCCAAATTTTACAGTGTCAGGTTTTCACTCATAAAAATTCAGTCCAAATCTTTAAAAAAAAAAAAAAGTCTGAAGATAAGTAAAATGTTCTGTTTGAAAATGGGAGGGGGAGAAGAGCAATTAAAAATGTAAGAATAGAAGCTAATTATAAGCAATTCAGGCAGAGCTTTGTTTAGAAAATGTATCAGTATAAAATGGATAGGTGAATAGATTAGCGCTGATTGCAGTTTTTACATATAATAGTCTCTTTTTCATGAGTAATCATTAGCAATTATAATGTAGGCTTTAAATCAACTTGGGATGGGACTGCACTGTAATATGAATACTAAATAATTGTATGTTCCCAGACAGAAGAAGAAAATAACTTTGTGATTTGGTGTTTAAGTCCATAGTGCAAGTATTTCCTTGGACTGTGTGTCATTTGCTCTCTTTATTTCTGCTCTGAGTTCATTAATGTCACTGTTGAATGCCAAGGTTCATCACACAAACGACTGTTACCTTGTGTTAGCTGGGAGGGGAAATTGCAATTATGCTCTTAAAGAAGTATGACTTCATGTAGTAATTACTGGCATTATTAATTGCTAAGAGAAGAAAAAATGATCCAGGAGATCAAGTGGCTAAAAGCAATGGAGTAACACACTACATGGTGTATCAGTGCAGATGTGTTCAGAGATTCTGTGCCAATTGATCAATGCCAATTTACTGCCTGAGACTCAAGGTTCTGGGCATCAATGGTTGTGCAGGACTGCAGGAGAAGACCTTGGTGGTGGTCCCTGCTAACCCCTGGGGTACGGCTTCCTTAGTTGGTAGTTGAGGTTTTTAGGAGTGCTATGGGCAGTGAAAAGCTTATCCTGATTTGCATCTGCATTTCTCTTCAAGACTGTGACCCTGTTATTTTTGTTTCTTTTTCCTGAAAAGTTCACATTTCTAAAGGATACACACCTGACTGAGAAGGATTGAATTAGTTACATAAAAGCAGCCAAGGCATGGGTGAGAATTATGGGCCCAGACTCAGTTTCCTGCTTTCCTGATTTTGTTAAAAATGCTGTGGTATTTTTTTGTTTGGTTTTTCTATGGAAATAACTTGGAATCTTTTTCTGTCCAACTGCTAGTTCCTTGTCCCACATCCTACCTCACTTATTGGTTAATTTTAATGAGACTGAACAGATGGGTAAAGGACTTGGAGAAGATAATCTTCCATAAGCTTTGTGTAAATTGGTGGCCGAGTAAGGAAGAAATTAGAGCAGTCTGCATCTTTATTCTCTTAGTAAAGAGTAGGAGATAAAAACGGTGGAAGGGGAAGGAGAATTGAGCAGGAAAGTGTGGGAATAGGCATCAACAACCAGAAAAAAGAAAAGGCTCTGCACTGCAATGACTGAGATCCAGGTTTAAAAAAGGTTTTTTACTAGGAGGACAGGAGTCCTGGTTTGACACCACTAATGTCATGTTGATGCTGTTTTAGCACATTTCTGGTTCCAAATAAGAATCAGCTTTTTATCCAGATACATGTCTTGGATACAGGAAGCTGCTCAGCTTTTCTGTAGGCCCAAACAGAATAATTAGATAGATGTAATTACTGGAAGTAATTAGATAGAAAATTTACATAAGTCTCTAAGCTGATATATCCAGAAATCTTCTAACTGCATGGACTTCTCGGAGGTGTAGAGGTTTCAGTGCTCTGAGAAACAAGAAATGCTCTCGTAGATGAAAGCAAGGCAGGTGCAGGTTCCCTGTGGCTGGGGCAGCCATCCCTGCCCTGCTCTGAGCAGGTTTTTCTGCTCCCAGTGCTGTCCCCCGGCATCCCTGAGCTGTACCTGCATCTGTTCTTGTTGGCAGCGCTGTAAAGACAAGGAACAGAGACAAGCTGCTCTTTTGCCCTCATGCCTTGTGGAAGGGTCTGTCTTGCTAACAAAATAAAGATGGAATTTTGAGCTTGCTCCTTCTGCGTTGAGTTGGGTTTTATGGGGCTACCAAAACTGCAAGTAGACCCATTTCACAAGTTTAGACCTACAAATGTAGGTAACAGCTCTTGGGAAGCATGCACTTATTTTATAGAAATGCAGCCTGGTTTGTTTTTTTCTGCCTTCAATTTACGTTAGGGGGGGAAAATGAAGTTACAGCTTAAATAGCCACCAAAAACCAATGCCAGCTACCAAAAATTGGAACAAATAGGGGAAAAAACCCCACTGAGACAAAAACTCAGAGGTCCTACACGTGTGTGGTCTGTCCCTTCAGGCAGAGGGAGAAGCTCATTGCTTATAATACATGCAATTGGGTGTGTGTGTATTTATGTCCCCTTTGGAAAGGGAAGTAGCTGGTCAGTGCCTCCATGTTTTGATTCTTTGGAGGTCTTTGTTATCCCTTTCCTCCCTAGGGAAGACTAACCCCTAGAAATATGGGAGAGAGAGAGTGTATAATGCAAAAATCTGCATTCTGCTATGTTGGTTCTGCCCTGAGGAAATGCCCTGCAGGTATAAAAGCCCTGCGCACATTATCCTTGGCCAGTCCAAAATGAATGCCACTTCTCCTAACAAGGTCTCCTTTCACACAAGTCCTACTGGTTTCTATAAATAACTGTGTTTTTAATAGCCCAACCAACACACTCAAAAAATGTTTTGGGAAATGTGGAATTAATTGCCTTCCTTCTCCCTATTTAGAGATTTCTAGGACTCCTTTTTCCACATCCTTGTGAGAGGGACATGCTGTCATTCTTTACCCTGTAATGGCTGATTTAGCCCTCATTTTTGCATCAACTTGCCTATTAGAACTGTGTTCATATTTGACTGCAAAAAAGTAATCTTATTTTTGATTGAGCTAGAACTTTAAAAAAGTCCAAAACCATTGAACTTTAAACAAACCCCATCTGAAAGCAAATGGTTTGTTCCAGCTTTCATTAGTCCTTTTTATACTTAAAAGTAGCCCTTTTCTTTTGGTAATGCCTGAAATCTTATATTACAAAGTATTGAAGTAGAGCAATTCATCCTTCCTCCAGCACTGAGTATTCCTTTTGACTGCAGTGATTCAGAAAGTTGTGAATTATTCTGGTGTTTAAACTGCTGTAGACATAAATGTCCAAACATCTCGTGTGGATGAGCCCTTGAGGGAGGTGATAGGAGGGTAGCCCCAGCTGCTGGCTCCTCTGGAGTTTCTCTGTGCTTAATTATGCTCCATGGTCACCTTCCCGAGCCTTTCCTGTCCTCCTGGCATGGGTTATTGGAGTGCCAGGCTGGCTGTGTCCTGCTCTCTGTCCCTGCCTGCTCCCACTGTCCCTGGGATGGCAGATGTGCTCCACTCCTGGAGATTCAGGTCCCTCGGTTTATTCGGACAGCTCCCCCTCTTCAGATACCCCACGGACATCAGGAACAGGCCTGGGGAACAGGCAGGTGAACACTGCCAGGCTCTGAGTGCTACTGAAAAGCCATGATGGCTCTGAGAGCTGCATCTTTGCAATAAATGAATTAAGTCACTGTGGCATTTGCAGTTTAAATTCTGAGTCTTTTCCCTTTCCATTGGCTTTGAAGGAATTTGTGTCCATTCTTAATTTTTTTTTTTCCACTGCGTACAAATGCTTCAGCACTTAAAGCAGGGACTCTTTATGAAGTGAAAGAAACAAACTGATATGGAGTAAGTGAGATAAAGAAGAGCTTCCCCCTTCCTTCCCCCAGCTGCCTGCAGTGTGACGTGAACAGTCCCGTTCCCCACCACCCCCCCAAGCAGCTCTACAGTCTGTGAGCAGCCACAGGAAGGCATTTAAGTATGAAAGAAATGATAGATCAGGTGCTGAAGGAGAGGTTAAAACGTCTGTTAGCCTCAAGTCAGATAATAGTGTGTATGTTAGGGATAAACAGATGCACAGCTGTCCTTAATCTGTCATCATTCTGTTTATATACAGAAATAAATGTGTTTCCTCAAACGTGAAGTTACTGTACTCATTTAAACAAACATTACGTGTATATGGGAAACCTCAGCCTTTATCTAGTCCATAAAGGCACCAGGTATTTTATTTTCTCCTACTATGGAGGAGCTTCTGGAAGAACGATCTCTTAGCCTTCCTTTCAGATTTTGCGCTGTCCCTTGAATAACCTTGTGAAGAACTGAACCAAATGGAAGTTCCTGTGTGAGCAAATAGCAATATGCGGCAAGATGGGGATTAAAGAGAATTCATGTAATTTCCCCCGTAACAGATTGCCATTGAGGAATGTGAGTAACCAGGCAGGCTCTCTGCCTGCACTGAGTCAAGGAAGTTGTGCCTGCCCTGACCCTTCCATGTTTTTTCACCAGGGGATTGAATTTTCATTTCCATATATGATTGAGGTTTTTGACAGCTGGAATTTCTGCAATGCTGGATCTAAACACCTCTGAGAGTGCTCCAGTTTGCACCCCTGCTGTACATGCTTGCAGACAGGTTGAGGTTTTCTTTGTACTTGAATTCCGCTCACCTCCACATCTGGCTTGTCTGTGGTGAGCTGATAAGGTATCAGCCTATCTAAGCAGGGAGCACGTGAATGATCTCTTCTTGCTCTATTCTTCCCCTCCCGTGATTTGTAAGTGTTAAAGCACTCATCTGTTCTGGCAGTTAATGTATGCAGCCTCTCAATAGCTAATATCCTGTCACAGGCAGTGCAAACCGGCTTCATCTGGTTCACTGCTTTAGCAAGTAGTTGAGAAAATATAGGTGAAATGAAGAACTCAGCCACCGGCTGGGAGACTGGCGCCTGCCCTGCTGCAGAGCGAAACGGGGAGATCGCACGGGAGATTGTGCTGCTAACAGAGATCTGCACTTTGCTGCTCACAACATGTTGGCTGTGGCTCTTTGTCCCACTCCGCAGCTCTGAGGTCTCTTGCTTTGCAATGTGAACGCTTACGTTTGAGGATTTAAAATGCAGATACAGAAAACCTGCACTGAATTGTAACTTGGCAGAGATGACCAAAAACAGGGAGAAAAATTGATTTTTTTGTGTCTGCAGAATCCATCATCCTACATTTTTGGAAGTCTGATTCATTTGCTTTGGTAATAAAAAATAAATAAATTAGTCAGTTGGGCTCCAAATGCTTTTCTGCCCTGATAGGCTGAGGAAGGAGTTAATAAAAACAATTCAAAACCCAGGCTCCCCCGGAGCTGAACAAAATCTTTTGCACCTACAGACAATCTGGCAGAATTAAGCTCTGTCATTTTACTGTCAGCTGTGCCTTTTCCTCTGCGTTCCCCTTAACGTTTTCACAACTTTCCCTCCCACATTACCCTGTGCTTTAACAATACAAAGAAGAAGAAGGGAGTGCAAACCCAGGTGAACCTGTGTTTTAAAGTTCAGAATCCCGCTGTGATCTTGTCATTTCCAGGGTTTTGTTTAATGATGTGCCCTAAATTATAGAGTATCTTCTGGGTACAGTGGGAACTGGAAGTGACTTGTAATGTGTGTCTTGGCTCCCCTGGAAAAAGCAGTGAGAAGAGTGCTTTTGGGAATCGCTGTTACATCCAGCTCTTGCTGTGCCAGTCAGTGGCTTTTTTGGGGAGATGGATGGTAGAAATCTCCAGAAATACTGTGCAGCAAAGCAAGAGTAAGACTCTTTACCTCTTTAGGGGGCCAGATAGGATTTTAAAACTTAAGAGATGGGGACAAGGCCAGAGGCTCAAGGGACAGTGACCTCTCTGAATAGACCTCTCCCATTAGGAGTGAATTTTTCAATATCTGGAGAAGCTCAGCATCTCAGCTGTGTGTACCGCCAGCCTTTGGAAGTCAGCAGAGGAAAGCCCTAAGGCTGTGACAATGCTGCTTCTTTTTTGACTTAAATTCTGTTCAGTCTCGTCTCAGATATATGATGGTGATAATCTGAACTTCCTTTCTGTTTCTTCTTTTTATACAACAAAAATGTTGGCATCAGGCCTAACCATATCTTCAGTGGTAAAAGTTAAAAGCCAGAATTTGTGACACTGCCAGAGTCTCGGAGCTGGCTGCTCTGGGGATGAGTGCCTGGGGGAGTTCAGAGGGCCAGCACCAGGGATGGATATATGGCAGACCTGCCTCTTCAGAGATCCCTTCTGGGGGAAGTTATTTCAGAGCTTGTGTGCCCTATATCATGGTTCTAGAGGTTTGGATTGTTAATTATACTCTGTAGCCACCGTCTGAAAAGTGATATCTATTGCTCCAGAGTCTGATCTCATCGAGGCAGTCACCTTGCCAGATCCGCTTGGTCCTTGGCTGTACCCGTGGAGCCAAGCCAGATGTTCTTTGCTGTCTCAAGGAGCTAAATTCAGTCACCTTCCCAACCCCACCCCCCCAGTGGTTACTTAATTTTTGTTTCCTTTTTTGCTTTGTGCCCAGGATAACAGTTCTCTGCTGCTGCCAACAGCTCTGTTTAGTCCTGTGGAATCATGGTAAATATGCAATGTGATAGACATTTGTTTGTAATCAGCTGCCTTTTGTTGCATGGTGCCCCAGTGCGCTGAGCACACACAAGAAGGTAGGATAAAAATGATAAAAGTTTCTCAGAATTCAAATTCCCTAGCTTGAGTGAGTGTTGTATTGCCTTGTAAATAACATCTGAGTAATGTGGCTTTTGGTGTTGAACTTCCAAACAGGGTTCCATTTTGTATACTTGTGTTTTCTATAAAATAAGTGTTTTTACACTGATATCCTTTTAATGCTCACATTTCCTTAATAGTGTTTTGCTTAGGGAATATTCTGCCAGTGTGAATTTCATAAAATACTGCACCCAACAAACCAGCTGGTCTGGTAGTCATCTGAATCTTGTTCTACAGAAGGGTTGATTAGGCCTGTAATATTTTCTGAGCCATAGGGAATAGCCTAGAGATGATAAAAATGAAGATATATCAATAATGTATAAATCAGTGATAAGTAAAATAATTTTCTTGCTGGTAACTTTAATCTTGAGCAATGCTTTCCACAGGGTGATTACTTTAAAAAATAATGCCTTGTAAAAGTGAGCAGCTCTATAGTGGAAAGCTCCCAGAAAGACTTGGTTCTCAGCCTTTGAAATCTGTGCCACTTCAGTCTGCTGCAGCTCCTTTGTGTGCTTGGCCGTGCTCCGTACCAAAGGTCCTCACACCTCGGCTGTACAAAGGCACACCTTGGAGCTAGGGGAGGCTGCTGCTTTCAAGCTGACAGTGAGGAGCACTTTGTTCTCTATACAAACTCTCAGAGAAGGCTGATATGAATTTCGCTTTATCTCTTTATGTTTAGTCACAATATGCAGTTTTAAGAACTCTTGTTACCAAAAAGTGCTCTTTGTAGCAGGGAGAAATGGGGATCATAGGCTGCTGCTGATTTTTCTACCTGTGTTCTGCTGCTGTTGGCTTAGTGTAGTAAATGTAAGCTGAATTGAGCTGCCATCCCCTATCAGGCATAAATCTTTATGTGATAACTACTCATGAAAGCTAAACAAGGTGTAATGGGTCACTCTTTGGTAATTTTCTGATATCACCCATCATTTCATAATTTTACTGTGGTGATGGCAGAGAGGGTGAGGGGAAAAACACACAGAACAATGGAGCTTCTGCTTCACTGTAATTAGAAGCTTTTATATTTATTGAATGCTCTTTTCAGTTTGCTAAGTACTTATCTTCTTTGGTTTACTGATATAGGACAGATTGCAGGGGAACAAAGGATGAATTTGATGATCTGGGTTTGTGTGAACTGTTTGGGGGCTCCTGAGAGACAGGGTCATCACAGAAAACAAACATGGGAATCAAATGGTCACTGCTGAAGAGTTTGCCTCACTTTATCTCTATGTTCTGGCCTGAAATACAATTTCTAACTATGACTTTGCTTATTCTTTGTCAGTAAACAATTACAGCAGCTCATATGTGGCTCCTGCAGTTCCTTCGACAAAAACTTGGGGAATACTTGGAGACAGGTAGAACCTGTTTCCATTAAAGGGTTTTTATTTTGGGGAAATGTCGTTAAAGCAGTGTTCACAGGGTGGTGTAGCAATTTAGGGATTATTAGACATTGATGTTGGGTGAGGACTAAGCAGGCAGATGTATTCACCCCAAGCGTTTTTCTGTCACCGTCTTAGATGAGCTGTTGTCTCTCAAAGGTGGAATCTCAAGTTCTGCTGATGCCATATGCCTGAAGGGGATGTGTGCTGGGCTCTCCTTTCTTTTACAGGCTTCCCGAGATGGGAAAAGCTGAAAAGGCTTCTCAGCCATAGGTGTTCCTTTCTGTTGATTTGTCCTGCTGCACTCAGGGAAAGACACAGCTGGAGCCAGAAGCCTGGAAGAGGGTAGTAAGGAGTATGGCCCAGTCAGCCAGACTTCAGGGGATATTGCATTGTGTGTTCTGCTGCAGTTCAGTCACCAGGTTAACCAAAAATAGACCCAGAATTAAGAGCCTGCCTGGAGGAACAAAACAGGCAGAGGGAGATTTGCTAAAAGCCCTTAAAACACTTCTGTTACCCTTTGTCTAATGAAATGAGTTTAAAGGAATGCTTGGTCGAGTGTTTTTAAAAGATTTAAATTTAAGTGCTGTCATCTTTGGACATAGATACAACTTCTAGTTTAGTTGTCTGTATTTAGGTAGCCCACATTGATTCATTTGCAAGGTCGGATTGTTGGAGATTTCTGTTACAAGCTAGGGCTTTTAAAATTTCTGGACTTTCCTATGCCTCTTTGGGGGTTTTTTGTGTGTGCTTGTTCTTTAAAATGAAGTTATACGAACCTTGACTCTCCAGTTTCTCTTGTCTCTATCAGTGGTATCAAACTGCTGCAGAACCACTGAAGGAGGGAGAAGTTTGAGCTTACATCTCTTTTGTTGGGTCCTCAGAGCTGCCCTGCTCTGGGTGCAGCTGAATTTCATAACACAAGCTGAATGCAAAGGCCAATGTTATGGTCCACAAGCAAAACAAGAAGCAGAATGTGGAATTTGTTTGCAGGAATTTTAAAGAGTCAATGAATAAGACTTAATGGAAGCAATTTTTTCCAGTTGTTT
Source organism: Pomatostomus ruficeps (assembly GCA_013400735.1). Classification (NCBI taxonomy): domain Eukaryota; kingdom Metazoa; phylum Chordata; class Aves; order Passeriformes; family Timaliidae; genus Pomatostomus; species Pomatostomus ruficeps. The sequence continues at coordinate 67,017 of VYZT01062799.1, read as the reverse complement.
CTATGTGCAAATGCTTTTGTTGAATTCCTGCAGAGCACTTACATATGTCATAGCTTGTGACCCTGTGATGTAAAACACTTTGATTCCCTCCAGAGGAAGTGGTCTGGTTAGGAGTCAGACCAAGCATAGATGAAAACACAATAATTCCCAGAGTCTGACTCCAGCTGTTGCTTAGTTAAAAGCTACTTTTCTGGCATTACAAATGAAACAAGGCAAGACAAAGGAAAAAGAGAGATCTAGGATATTCACATATGACTGAGTTATTCTTTCAGTTGAAAATATTTTCTTAATTGGATGTGAATATTTGCAACTTTTAAAACATATTTTTCATTAAGCTTTTTTTTCTATAGAAAAAAATTTTCCCAATTCAGCCTGACAGATTTGAAATGTGATTTCCTGGTTAAACTACCTCTCCCCCAAGTCCCCTGAAATCACTGGCAATTTTTCTTGATAACTACAGAATTTATCTACTAAAACATAATCATTGTTTAAGGCTTAAACATTGGTACCGTTTAGGAAAACAGCATTTGGGTTTTGTGGCAATGAGGTCTTAAAAATCAGTCCCCAAGACTTTTTTTTATAATCCTTGCTGGGCTAAGTTGTTTGGCAGGACAGAGGAGGTGCTCTCACCCTGCATGGGAGCCTTCTGCTTCAATCCTTTTGAGCTGTGAAACCACTGTCTAAGCAAAAGACAAGACTCCTGGCTTTATTTAAAGTTCATCTTGTATGTCCTAAACATCCCTTCCTGGACTTTTAAGCTGTAAAAATAGACATCAAGACAAAACAGGAGCAGATTTGAGTGAAACAAAGATTTTAAAGTGCTTTTTTGTTTGTTAGTTGTTGGACTAAGTTGGTGCTTGATGGTTTAACCATCTCATCTGTGTCAGTCCTGTCCCTCACCTGAGACCCAGAGAAGCAGTGAGGGAGCCCTGAGCCTGTGGTGAAACTTACTCTGTGCGATTGTCTGCTCCTTGCTTTGCAGAAAGCCTTCTCCAGGTGCCATGATGGGTGGGAGGAGATTTCAGTTTTAACTGAGGCCACTCTCCGACAGTTTTGTGCTGATGTGACTCCTTAGGTTTCCAAGGTTGACAGGAGAACTGGCTCCTACCATCTCTCAGGCACCTGTAGCCCTTCCAGGCTGTTTCCTGCCCTTCAGACACACTCCCAGAGTGCCCTTTCTTCACAGATATTCTTTTGAGCAAAATGGAGGAAGGAATCATTATCACAATAAAATAGGAATATTTGAGACAGAGAATTGTAGATCAAATTCCTTAGAAACATAGTGTGAAAAGGAGAAAAAAACCCAATCAATTTTGGTTTTTTGTTTTCAGTTGGTTATTTCCAAAATACTGTCTCCATTTTTCCAGCAATCCAAGTGGGTGGGTGGTCAGCCCCTGTGGCTTGAGGCGAGGGATGCACGTTGCTGCATTGCCACCTGATGGTGAGGCAGATGTGGAGTGGTGCCATGTCCGTGGCTGTGTTCTGGCAGTGGCAGGAGGGAATTGAACAAAAATGGCCAGAAAAGCACCAGTCTCCTGTGACTGGGTAATAAATATTAAAGTAGGAGCTTCCTGCTTTTGGAAGGCACTTGCTGGCCTTCCAAAATCAATACCAGAGGTAATGAGATGGTCATCACTGATCATCCACTTGAATGTTTTAATGTGAACTCTTTAATCCTTCTGGTTTTGAATTTTGTACAGAGCAACTGACTTTGCAGCAGACAACTTGAGAGAATCAGTGCATCCTTCATATGTAAATGCCTGGCTGGGGTACATCCAACTTCATGTTTTTTGTAAAATTGCAGTCACAAGAGTTTGGCATAACAGGTTAAAATATTTCTAATGCTGAACTCCCATTAAAATATTTTTTAAATTATAAACTGCCCATATACTTGAAATATGTTTAGCTGAAAGGGGCATTTGCCTTAGTACTGGATTTCTATATTAAAGGTATTCTGGATTTAAAGACCTAGAACCAAACATTCAGCATCATCTACCACTGAAAGAGTATTTCCACATTTCTACAGCTTGCAAGCACACAGGTTACAGAGACTGGCAAATTATGAAAATGTGCAGAGCCTTTGGCTGATTTTCTGCCTGTTGAAGTGTTTGCTGTGAGTGTGTGATGTACCTGTGGGATGCTTGTGGCAATGACCGTTCAGAGGTGCTCAGAGATTTCAGTGGTGGGATTAGCGTTACCAACCACCAAGAGTACAAATGCCGACATTCAGCCTGAGAAGTTTTATGCTTACAAAATTCAGTGTATCTTTAGTGCCTGTTGCTAATAATTTTTTGGGTAGTGCATGAAGCTGCTCCTGCCAGGGCTGAAGAGACAAGACTGGACCCTGGGGCATGGCACTTGGGGGGTTTACTGGAGGAAATGACTCCTCCTCTGCTCTTTCTTGCAGTGGCGGGCAAGAAGGGTCCCAGCAGAGAGGGAGAGGCACATATTATTCACATAATATGTCTGAAGTTTGCATGATGGAGTTTGAGTGCTGTCTGTACCTCTTCCTTTTGGACAAGCTGAACAACCTCTTCACATTTAAAAGTAGTGTGGGAGCAAACCAAGCCTGCATCTCAGAGATCTCTTGCTGAAGAAACTTCAAGACACCTCAGCTTGCTCTGGCTTGACACAGGGCTAATATTAGGTGTTGCCAACAAAAGAAAGTTTCTTGTGTCTGAAGAACTCTTGCCCTAATTTTGAGGGTAGTACTGAGGTATATTTTTCTCTCAGATATAAACTCTGCATAATTAAATTCAGAGGATTTAATCATCATTTTGAGTGCACTCAGGGTGTTTTCTTCCAGCTTCATTGTAGTTCTACTATTTGAAGTGTAATGTGGTGGATTCTAGGTTGTTTGTTTTAATGTTTATATTGAGATACATTGTATGATAATTTTTTGCATGGAAAATATTTATATTCAAATATACTGTTAGAAAATAGGAACTTGTTTTCTGCAAGTGAAAGGCTGTGCGCATCCTCAGATTTAAGAAGCTTTTTCTCTATTTGATAATGGGATTTCTTTTGGAGTAAAAGACTGTATTTGGAGGTGATGCTATTCCCACTGCAAGGCAGATAAGTAACATCCAACGATATAATTCCTGAGCTCTGCATTGCTCAGATTTTTGTCCAGGCAATTCAAATTTTCTTCCATGTGTTGTACACAGATCATGATTTATACATTAAAAAAGTGTTTTCTTGCAGTTGCTTATCAGACTTGGCAGATGCTGCTGCACAGAAGAATGCAGTTCTATTGTTTTGTCACATAGATTCACCACTGTATAGAATTGTATTTCTTTTCTGTCTGCAGTGCATTTATTATCGTCACTGAAAGATTGTTAACATAAGGTAAATACCGCATTTACAGGAAGGCTAAAGGCAAACTTAGATTTTATTAAAAGAAGCCTCCTTGGCTACCAGCTGTGCAGCAGAGGAATTTCAATGCACAACCTGCAGGGCAGCTATCCTGCTCTAAAATAGACATTTTCTTAATTACATACTGAGAAGGATCTCATTCCCAAACAAATGGCTTATCCTTATATGTGAACCAAAGGGTAGAAGTTGCATGTTTTGGCTGAATCCAGACACAGGTTGCAAATTCCCATTTAAAAGAAGTCTGCTTCTGTGAGGGATTTAGAGTATTTGCAAAGCCTTAGAGGACAGTTGGCTTGGTTGCTATGTTTTTTTAAATATAGCAGTGTATTTTTCCTTTTCTTAGGAGGAAAGGTACATGCCAATGGAAAAGATATTCGTGGGGATTTGTTTTTCCTGGGGATGAAAACAGAAAATGAATATTTTTCTTTACCTCCCACCGTGCCCTAACATTTAAACCAAGGAGTCCCCAAAAGGACACTGCTAAGGAGCTGAATACAACAGCCCTGTTGCACTGAGAGGTTTTTTTTTGACAACCCCAGTACTGTTTTGAGTATGATTGGAGAATGACAAGGCAAGAAAATCCTGGCAAAGTGCCTATTCACTATCCCCAGTGTTGTTGGTGCTGCTGTTGAATCTAACTGCTTTCAATTAATGCTGGAAGCGGAATACTCAGATATTTTTCTTAGGCAGAATGCGTCTCTGCTGTGAAATAAATAGATGAGCCTACTCACAGGTGGCTGGTGGTCTGTGTGAGCTCATGGTCAGCAAGAAGCTTTGGGGATGTGGGGTTTGGAGCTGGACAGGTGGTGCTCTGGTGAATCAGAGCCTTGTCATGCACTCCACCAGCAGCATGGTCTTTCTGCTGCCGTGTAAGGTGAGAACTGCACACAGGGATGGACAGCAATTACTGTCACAGATAAAAAATGATCCATGGAAATAAGCATGCATAAATCCACTCTGGGGAGTGAAGCCAATTATCATCTCTGAAAAGCTAAAAGCCCTGAGCACTTGAGGGAAAAGCACTCCCCAGTAGCTGTTGCACAAGGTTCTGTATCCTTTATGAGAACTCTGAAAAGCGTGGTCTTGACAGGCCACCCGTACCTGTGTCTGTAGCCTGCAACTTCACCTCACAGAGAGCTTTGTGGAAGCTGGTGTGACCAAAGAGCTGATTCATTTTTGCCTTCCACGGAAAATAATACCCACGTTACTCCTGGTGCAGTAACTGTGCCTGCAGAGTGTGCATGTGGTGACAACAGAAGTGTCTACTTTTTTTTTTTTAATTATTAGTTGGGTTTTTTAGATTTTTTAATTTTTTCCCCTCTGATCTCTGTGAGTGGAGAAAGAACCTCCCAGATTGCCATGGACCCAGACTCACTCCTGGGGCCATGTCTGAGCATTGGGAACACAATGGGCTCTCACTGCCCTTCCCAGGCAGGATGAGGTGCCCAGGGAGGGGCTGGAAAATCTAGTTGGTGGGAAGGGTTGTGGTAGAGGTGCCCTGTTTGGGTACTGCACATGCCTTGACCAGACATTCCTGAGCTGGGGTGCCAGAAATGCGCAGGGGCAGCCAGTTCTGCTCGTGGAAGGAATGTGCTGCTGCCTTGAACAGGTACAGAGCATTTTCTGTGAGTGATGGAGCTGTAAAGTTTTGACATGCCTACTGCTGCTCTTTGACAGAAGAACTACCCAGGGGATGAGATTCAGACAATTACCTGAATTTGTGACTTAAAAAAAACCCATGAGAAGTATGGGGTAATCTCCTTTTTAGTGAGTCTGGAACTAAAATAATTTACAGCTTTTAATTTTAATTTCTTAGATAGCTACCAAAGCCTTGATGATGTTGTGTTGTACCTTAAAAAAATTCTGTAAAGGAATTTGTGGAAATGGGTTTATTTTTTCTTTTGTTTTATTACTTGTGTTTTACACGAGGTATGCATGGAAATATGCTCCGTTTAATGAAACGTTAGTGATTTCCCACTGTGAAAAAGACTGGCTTATCTGAGTCTGTCACACTTGCCTGATATTAATTGATTAAATATTCATTTGCTAATTTTGAATCCTATGGCTCTGTGAGCACAATGAACAGCCTGCGGAGGTCACAGCCACTGCTGCTGGAGCAGGAGCAGCCACTGGAGAGGGGGCGGTGGCTGCTGGCAGGGGAAAGAGCTGGTGTCCATCAGGCACAAATGTCCCCACAAGGGCCTCTTGTGCTCCTCTGTGCCAGTCCCTGAACTCTGGGGGAGCCTCTGCCCTGGCTGTTCTGTCCAGCCACAGCTGCCCTGCTGTGCAGCCTCCTTCAGGCCTCCCCAGGAACCTGGGTCCTGTTCTTGCCTGCTCCCACCTCCCTCCCAGTTACAGATCCAGATCCATCCAGATACGGGTGAGGGGCCCTTTCCATGGCCCCACAGGCTGCCCAGGGTCTGGCTGTGCTTTGGAACAATTGCCAGAGTCCACTGTGCTCTGGTACCAGTTAATTCCGGGTACTGAACTGCAGTGCTCATCTTTAGGAATGAGACCTGTGTGAGAAACTGGTAGCTCTGCCAGGAAAATGGGCTTGCAATTAGATTTCAGCTACACAGGCAAAGAAGACAATAGCATTTTCTTCTCTTTATTCAGCCTGATTCCTTTTTAAACCATATTAAAATGCATCAGAAGTGCCAGCCATTATAAAAATCTGAGATACCGAGCAAATGAGGTAAGTAAAATTAGCGGCAATTGTGCTCAGACTACGTTCTACTGAGAAATATTAGCAAGATGGCTCCCTGGAGACAGCCTGGCTTTTAGAGGAAGCACTGAGACTGTTGTAGTGAGCTGATGAGGTCTCATGACTTAGTTATGAGACATCAGATTTTTATTTTAAGACTTACATTATCAGAATTTCAATATTTCTGCATTCCACTTCAGGTATTGTCTTAAGGCTGTACTCTTGTAGCTGATTTTTACTCAGCCCTGCTTGAAAAGTGAGCCTGAATTTTTATAGACATTGTACAGAAGCACCGCTCTGCACTGGACACTGTGAGGGAACACTGCTCTCATAACGAAACCAAACCAAAATCTTTGTCCAAATAAACCTCAAAAATTGATAAAGCAGGGCACAAATACGCAATGCATTGGAACAAGGGAAGTTTGGTACATTTGGGGGTTCTGAAGATGGAGTTAAGAACCAGGTTCAGCATCTTTCCACTGTCTAATGTAGATGAGTATTGATATAATTTGAAGAAGATTTTGTGGGTTTTGATTTTTGTATCTCAAAATAGACAAGATTTTAAAAATTGCATAATGAGTAACTTGTACCTGCCTATTCTTTTCATATTCTTGAACAAAAATGTAATTTCAAGACAGGCACGTATTGGTGGGTACCTGTAAGCAAAGATTAGGCTGTGGGAGCTCTGTTCTTTTTAAGGTGTCTGAGCAGTGCTGGGGGGAACCCCAGTGGCACACAGGGTGATGAGGGGGTTGCTGAGAGAGTGGTGACCAGGGACGGCTGTGAGGATATTGCTCCTGCACTTGGTCAGCAATTTCTGGCTGCCCTGAGCCTGGCTTTTTGTGCCTGTTCCTGGATTTTGGGGTATGGGCTCTTCAGATGCTTGTATAGGGGAGCGCTTTGGTAGGGGAAGGGTTAAATGCCTGCAGATAAGCTTATGCATCTGTCTCTTTCTTCATCTCCTTTGCATAGCTTCCAATTTCTGGGAAACTTGTAGAATTTTAATACTCTCAAAGTGCAAATAGAACTCAAATTGGTCAGTGTGTTGAAAAGCTGCTGGGAAAACAGATAGCTGGACAAGCACACGTGTGTAATATGATTGCCTAAGACTTATTTCTTTGGGGGGATTGGACAGAAAAATCTGCTTTGGACAGAAGCTTTCCAGGAAGGGATGCTGTGCCTTCTCATCGTGTCTGCATGGCACTTCATTTAGTATTAACTTACATCAAAGGGGAGAGTAATTTCCCATAGTATTAGTTATGGGACACAACTCTTGTTTCTGGGTTCTTTTAGAAGGAAAGAATTTGTGGCAATTTCTAGGTTAGAAATAAAACAAAAAAAGTGATGAATGTTGTGGAGTTCTTGTTTAGTATTTGAGCTCAGCAGTGTCTGGTGGTTGTTTTGACAAGGTCTAGTTAGCTCTTAAAGTAATAAGCTGAGCTGGTTTGTTTATACAGTAAATATTTTTATGCAGCATTCAGCCACAATGGACTGGTCAGGTGTGAGACTGAGGAGTTTTTAATCTCTTAAGTGTGAGGTTTTATGATATGAGCTGGGCTGTGCTTGCAGAGAATTCATCAGTCTGTGGTTAAGGTCAAGAGAAGCAGCAATGCTGAGCGACTGCATTTTCTGAGCTGTGAGTGTACAGATACAGTGCTTCGATTGACTCTAAACTCTTCATAATACAGTGTCCGTGGAAGAACCCTCTGCTTGAAGAGTACTGCCAAGATCTGACTGTGATGTGATTTTCTCCTCCATCTTTTTTACAATGTCCAATTAATAGTGGTAAAGGACATCATGCCTTGAAAGCTTGGAGATGAGCGATTAGGAAGGGTGCTGGTTTTTGATTTACAGGAACTTCAGCACTGTTCACTAACGAATTGTTTCAGCCAAATTTGTCCATGTTGGCACTTCTGGAACCAGAGTTTATCTCAGTTACTGTGTGGGTTGCTGGTTTCAGCAGAGTAGCAGCCATGAGCATTAGATAACCTCTATTGAGTGATGGATTGGTGTGTAACTGTAATGCTTCACTGATCAATCTGCTGCTGATCCTGCCTCCAGGATCGATGCTGCCATGAGAAAATTGAAGAGGCTGCCGTTAGTTATACAGCAGAATTGACCATCTCATAGAAATATTTTTCGCTGCTTCTGTAATGCAGAGTCTTTCCACCAGTATTTCTCCAGACTTGATCAACACTCAACTTCTGTGACCATCTAGTACAGGAAGTGCTGCTAACCACAGCCTTGGCGCCTCACCATTCTGTTATGTCTTCCCTGCCTGTGTCTTTCCTTTGGGTTATCTAGATTTAATAAACGAGCTGGAAATGATGTAATTGAAATTAATAATGTGAGTCCTGGTAGAAGAAAAGGAGATAACTAAGTCTAAATAGATTTTATTGAGTTCATGTGTTCTCTGATTACTTTGCAGAATTCTGACATTGATTATTTGCTAAATTGGTAGCTTCCTTGCAGGCGCATTAGTAAATTTTCTTAATGTGCCTAATCCATCCATACACATCCGCTTATTAAAATAAGGGTCTTCTTTCCCCATGCATCTGAACCTGCTGTCAGCAAAATCCTGCTGGAAGGATGAATGGATTTTCAGGACTGATGTGTTCGTCAGAAGAACCTGACTTGGAAGCAACAATTCTTGGGTCAAAAGCATTCTAATGTCTTGCTGCTTTGTACAGGATGAAATTAGCACAAAAATGCTTAGTGCCAGTGAAAACTGAAGGTGCCTGAATTTCCTATGGCCTTATGGGGCCAAATGTTCACAGTACCCTTGTGCCCCATGCCTGTACAATTCCTACATTAGTATTTCTGAGTATAACTTGCAAGTATCTAATAGAATAGGAAAAATTAACTTTGAGAAACAGTCATTAATTCTAGTGTTTCCAATTTAAATGCCCTAAATCAACACAATAATTTCTTTACAAGTAATGCTCAGTTGTGTGTTCTTGGGCAAACAATGCTTCAGCCAGCTCTTTCTCCATTGCTGATTGCAAAACACAATCAACAGCACTCCTCACCATGAGACCTTTGCTGAGACAGGAGTTTCTTTTGACTTAGAGGATAGAATTACCCAATCGTTAAAAAAAAATTACCCTTACAAAGATTATAAGTAAATTAGATTTTTTTATTTGTTAGCAAGTTGAAACTGAGAAAACTGGAAAGTTTCTTTGTATTGCTGAGTGTGGCCTCTGCTGTAATTGGGAAATCTGTTCATTTGAAGGGACAAGTGCATTTTCTGGCTTTTAAACTCACTCTACTGTGTGAGTAGCAAATTGCTATTAATGACTTCTACATATTGGCTGTATCCAAAACATTTGCATTAGAGCAGGAAGAGGGAACCTTTCATTTGCTCACAACTAGAAAAACTTTCAAAACGCATTTGTTGGGTGAAAACTGTGCTGATTCCAGAGAGATTTAGAAAAACTTACCTGTTTTCTTATCCTACCTCTTGAAAACTGAGAAATTTGTCAAGAAGAATAATTTTCTGAGAGCATTTGTTTGCAATTCTTACTTAGGCTGCAGAAATCCATAATCTTGTTGCTATTTAAAATTTTTCTGGTAGGGTGAGCAGATCGAAGAGGAGAGGTGATACAGCCAAGTCAATAATTTTGCAACGTGTGAGTTATGGATGCATCTAACTGAAATCATTGTTACAGCACATCACTCTCAGAGTCAAGATTTTCCTCTATTTCATTGCAGGTGTTCATTTAGGAGGATTCTGTGAGGTTGAGGCCTCTGAAAGAGCCTGTGTTTAACACATCAATTCATGTTTTGTTTTAGTATAAACTGCAGAATCAATTTCTGACCCTTCTCCCTTTTCTGGTAGCATTGTTGACTCCCAAAGCACAGCTACATAGAGCAATTTGTGACTGAAGCTAAACTAGTGATGATCTGTCTCAGTGACACAATATCATTGTCCTTTTCCTCCTGTGCAACTTTCTAATAAAATTAAAAGGAATTTTCTGATCTGTCTAAAAATACAATGATGCCAAGGATATGTATTAATGTTTAGGTATGGAGACTAATTTTTGTTTTAAAATCACATTTTACCTGTAAAAATGTGCAAAATATTAATTCTCTGTTTCCATTTCCTATCTGCCAGTGCTATCACAGGTGTTTCTTTATGCACTTGTGCAGCAATCTCATGTTCTGTAATTAACATCTACAAGTTATTTGATATTCATAGTGTAAAATATTTGTTTATTAGTTCAGCAAATATATATTAATGAATTTTAAATCATTACCTGGAAAGTATGTCTCCACTGGTTATTGATTTAACTGGAAATTAATCTGACAGGTCATCTGGAGTAAAACCAATTTCTTGCAGTGATAGGAAGCCTACATTTGTGTTTCAAATATTAGATATCTGAAAAGGCTTCTTGTGTGTTTAGCTAATAATATTGCGTATGAGCTGCTTGCAGTCAATGCAAGTGTGAGACGTGCTGTCAGTAATTAGTATGCGCTGCCAGACTTTGATTATACCGGCTCTTTGACCTATTTTTAACAGAAACTAGGGCAGTCCTTTGGATTGCCTTTCCCTGTCCCTGGACACCCTGCTGTGCTATGTGCTTCATATTTGACATTATAACATTCAACTGCAGTGCCAAACTGCAGAATATCCCTTGGGGGTTTTCATTGAAACAGATGTAGCAGATGTCTGCCCGCTCTGAAGTGCACAGTGGTTTCTGATAACAGTCACACAGTAAATGGGTTTTCTGCATTGGTTAGTAAGGATTGCTTTAGTCCATGGCACCTTTTGGAGCATGCTGTGTCGAAGGTTGTTTTGGAAATAATTTTCAGACTGATCTGAAAGATTCCTCTCTGTCCCTACCTTGTTCATTTGCATCTCAGGCTCAGGTTATGGCTAATGACTTAATAGACATTTGGATAACTAGGGGATCAACTGTTAAACTACTGGATACGTGCACACTGTTGTAGGCACATGCTAGCACCGGGAGTTAAAAAACATCTAAAAGCTACTGTCAGGAAATTCAGTAATGCATGGCTTTGCGAGGAAGACATTTTAAGAGGCTTTAAAACAATTGCAGCACTGCAGACTTCAAATGCTTCAGGACAAGTCCAAAACCTTTTGCTTTGCTCTATTTCAAGCTGTTTCTTAATGTCTCTCTGTACCTTTGGGGAACTGGGAGTGTGTGAGTGGCAGTTTCTGCAGGAGCCAAACAGGCAGATGAACTGAACCGTGCTAAAAGAGGGGAAGTGAGAGGTTGGCTGTGGATGTGAGAGTGGGCAGAGGAAGAGGAGGAGGAAAACCAGCAAGAGCTGAGAACTCTGCCTAAGCAGGGATGTGTGGAACAGATGCTTGGGGCTGGAGTGGAGATTTGCTTCATAAAGAGTTGTCTGGCCTGGATACTGAAATGAAGGACAAGAGGAATGTGGGAGGAAAGGAAGGCTTGGAGAGCAGAAACAAAATCACCTGTTTGTCTGCGCTTCTTTGTGGTGCTCAGAAAAATCCATAGACAGTTTATACAGAGGGATTCTGTGGCTGATTCTCCAGTGAGTTTTCACCTCTGTCAATCCCTAATCCTCAGGAGCTGGCCTCCTTTCCTGCTTCAGCCTTTGGGAATTGAAACCGATGGATGCCATCCACCCCTCCTTGCGTGTGCAGTTCCTGTCAGGAGCCATCGGCTGCTGTGGTGGTGGCAATGCTGTCCTGGTGATGCTGCATCTTTCCCTTGCCTTCATCCTCCCTGTACCACCTTCCTGCAGCACTGGCATGCAGCCTTTGTGCAGGGAGAACATGGGTCTGTAAATGGGACTTGGTTGTCCATGCACAGATCAGCTAAGGAGAAAACAGGGTCTTTGTAATTGACTGAAGGAGCAAAAAGACTTTTGTTCCGCTCTTGGTGTGAAACATTGGTGTTTCTCATCAGGAAGGCAAGCTGTGGGCCAAAACAGGCAGGTGTTACTGTTTCCTACAGGTACAGTGTGTAACTTCAGAGACTCCTCTGAGTGTGAGGCTGTGGATCCCTGAGAATTTCTCTTGCTTAGAGTCAAATGACTGTTTCTGAAAGTCCCACTTGATTTGCTTGCCTGAGTCAGGAAAGGTTCCTTTCGCTGTTACAGTGCAAGTGCCTGTTCGTCTCTCGTGGGTTATGATAACACACTCATTACTGAAGTTGTATCTGATTGCTGCACAAAGACATTACTTGATTTTTAAATCAACATATTTGATTTTTTTCCTGTCATGCTTTATTAATAACATTGTATTCTAGTTGGAAAATTAATTCCAACCCTCATGCACAGTGTTATCCAAGCAAGCAGGAACACTTCATGCATATGTAATACTCTTACCATGTCATAATTTTTTATTTTTTGCCACTTCAATGGAGTAATGATAAAACTTGCTCTACTTTTAGAAATATATTACAGTGCTCCAAGAGGTAAATCACTGCATGGTTGACTTTAGTAATCTGGATACGGGTGAGGGGCCCTTTCCATAGGTTCATGCATGGGTGCATTTGCTTGTTTAGATCTGTGAAGTTCTGTGAAGTCCCCTTGGAGTGACTGGTGCATGGATTCCTCTGGAACAGTTTTGCAGGAGGGCAGTTTTGAAGGTGGTGGAGAGACCAGCCAGGCTCCTTCTGAGCACAGAAAAGGCAGAGCAACTGCTGGCAATAGACTACACAATAATGATGTTTTAGTCTTTTGGTGCTTCCTAAGGTACAACAGTTCTTAATGCACTTAATAAATAATGAACAGAAAGCAAATGAAACTTCAGCTGAAACCTTAAATCTGTTCAAAACATCTGGGAAATTAAAGCACTAGGAAGAGGTCATTTGTAGGTTCCTAGTACAGCAACTGACACAGCACTGACCCTGATCCTGAGAAATAATGTTCTTTACACAGCTTCAAAGCCACTGGCCTTGGTTCTTTGTGCCACCTTTGTGGAAATGTCGAGTGCCCTTGTGAGATCAATGCAACTGTGCTGTGTTCTGTCACTTCCTTCAGTGACCACCCTGTGAATCACTGCAAACCCCTAATGCAGTTTGCTGGTCCTGGTCTTGCTGAAATTAGTATTCTTAACAGAATCTCAAATGCCAAATTTTGTTAATTTTTTTTTAAATAGTTTTTTCCTACCAGGAGCACATTGTTTTAAGAAGGATAAGAAAACTGCACACAATGACAGTGTAATAAACAAAAATTTGCAAGCTGAGGCCAAGAATCTTGGGTCAGAAAAGACATAATTCACTTTTTTCTTTCTCATTGCTCGGTTTCCTGGGAGGTTTTTCCATGCTAAAATGGAGCTGTGTGCCTGAGGTGCTCATGTGGAAAACAGTGGTAAAACTCCCTTGCCTTTCCCCTTTTGACTCTCCACTCAAAGTATCTAGTGGTAAACCATGACGAAGTGTATAATTACTCCATGTTTTATTTCACTTTTTAAATGTATTTTTTCGACACTGTTCTTTGAGTTTATTTTAATCACATAAACCAGCATGCCTTGAAAAAGCCATTAGCAGAAAATAGTAAAATAGCTGTATTTGAGACAGTAGTACCTATGGAGTGTGTGTGTGCACCTTGAAATATTTCCCTTTTAAGTGCAAGGAATGCTGCAGAAACCACAGCAGTATTAGCCCAGGCTGCATTAAATGCTATTTGCATCATAACTTTTGCAAATACATTGCAAACCAGCAAATACTAGATCCCAGCTTCTTTGGAAGGTGAGCTGTAAGCCTCTTGGGTTTGGGCAGTGGTTGCTAAAAAAATGTCTTGGTCCTGCAAAACATGAAACAGATTAAAACAGGGTTTTCTGCCTATGGATGTATTACATGACAGAGCTGCAAGATAAATATTAATTTGAGGGTTGACCTGGAAAGATTCAGCAGAAAACACCAATTTGGACTAGAGGTGGTTTGAAAATGAGTTTTCTTCAGCTGGCTGACAGCAAGTTAACGTGTTCTAAAAGAGAATTGGTGTGCTGTGATGTATCTCCCTTTTGTACGGTGGTGGCATGTGTTCACCTTCCTGTTCCAGCTGCTTCTTCCCTTCAGCAAAGAAAAAAGCTGCAACAAGGCAACCTGTCGGGCTGTGTAATGATTTTGGCTGCTCTGTGGCAAAGGAGGATGTAGGAAAGGTCTGTCAGGTTCAGAAGGAAATGTACTCTCCAATTAAGCATCTGTGTGTGTCTCCTGAGTGTTATGCTCTCACCAAGGGAAGATGAATGAAGCCAGAGCCAGAGGTCAGGCTGAGGATGATTTTTGGCTGGTGAGCTCTGTGCAGGTGGCTTGGTGATAATGTCAGGTGCCAGGGTTCTTGGGCACGTTTTTCTATAAGATGCTCATTGAGGTTCATCACTTCACTGAATTCTATCTTTTGGGGTGTACTTCTCCACAATTTAGGCTGAGATATTCTTCCATTTACCCTAATGTAGCCATGTTGAAGAATGAGGGATGGAAAACATAAAATACTTTATCCCTTTAAAACAATTATCTTCCAAATAGTTTCTTTTGCAAAGCTAACTTTTATCATGCTAGTCACAGGATCTTCTTTTGAGAGTTCAGGATATGTTTCTTCCTACACAAGCCTACTCAAATCTGGCCAAACTCTGAGTGCACCTAGAAACGTTAGCTTTGTTTAATTGCAAGTTAGTCTTTAATTTCCTGCACCAGTAGGAATGAGCAGTTTGCCTTCAAAGGCTAGTTTGACATGAGTGCTGAGCTGGCTGGTAGATGTTAATTGTTATTCCCCATAGTTACACTGGAGCTGAAACAGGAGGTTCTAATCAGATAACTAGATGGTGTTGGATTCTTTACAACCCTTGCTTACATGATTTGTATATAATAACACGCTACACTGTATTTTGAAAAAAAAAAAAATCAGTGACTCCATTGCTGCATTTTAAAAACTGCCCTGGCAAGGATTTTATATGAAGTATATTTCTACTGGTAATCCAATAATATTTTTCATTTTTGATACAAAAAAGTGTTCATCAAAATAAGAAAGTGACAAGTGGAAAATTGTTTTTTGTAATACTTCATGTGAAAGCATCTGCTGGAATTATGCAGCATATGCTGAAAATAAGCAAATACCAACATGTGTCAGAGTGCCCCAACATTGACTTAATCAAAGTGCAGAGAGTATTTTTTCCTGACTCTGGTGAGCTCAGGGTCTGGCCCATTTATTAAACATTCTTTGTGTTGCTTAGTAGTATTATTTTCTAAGCCTTTTCCCCTTCCTATGCTCCTGCTATTAACTGAAACATTTTACCATCTGTTTTTAGGTGGGGAAGGGAATTGATTACTGATTAAAATATTTCCAAGCCTATCTATAATTTAAATGTAAAGGCATATCATTTTAAGTGTCATTGAGTTTAAATGGAAATTGTGACCAGATTAATAATGTGTTGAGTTTGTGTGATGGCACATCTCCAAAGCATCAGCTCAGTGCAAACTGCTACATCTGCATTTCATGACTTGAGGAGAATGCCAAGATATTTCCATTGGGGGCAACTGCAGAGCTCTATAGCAAGAGATTCTGGTCAAACAGAATCATAGAAATAGCTGAGCTACATGTGGCCTCGTGGTGTGTCTGCCTCGCTGGTGCTGCCAGGCTTCTGGGCTGCTCCTGTACAGTTCCTGCAAATTAACTCATTATCTTAACTCTGTAAAATGTGGGGTTTGAACTCATCATGACAATAGACCTGTAATACACAATCTGCTTTTAAAATCAGCTTCTACTGTGATATAAAGAACACAATATTTCCTGCTTCAATTCCTTTTAATTTTTAGGAAAGGATCTGACTGATATTTAAAGACCAGATGGACTTTCTGTAAACAGTAGCACTTGTTTTCCAAATTCCAAGGACCCACCAGATCATCAAAATGTTACATTGCCTTTTCACATTTCCTGTCAAGCTGGTGTGTGCTGGGGTTCTTCTTTGGCAAGGCTAAGTTCAAGTAGTATTGTTAGGAAACTTTCGTATTATGAAATCAAAAGTTCATTTCTTATCTCTTATGTCCAGGGAGCAAAAATAACATATAGCAAAAAGTTCCCACATACACAGGGGTTTGGAGCCTTTTAATTTAGAAAATCTTTCCTTCTGCATGAACTGTGTGTTTTCCATGTTGAATCATTCCATCTGAAACGCATTTTGTACATGGTCTCACATCTGAAACAGGGAGAGGCAGTGTGGAGGCTGGGAGGGGACCAAGCCTGTGGATTTGATTAGGTGTGTTAGGCAACCCGAACATGAGGTAAAATATGGACCAGATAACTATCTTGGCTGCAGTTCAATTGATGTTGGGATTAATTTTTTGACAGGGCTCCTTTCCTTGCTGCAGGGGGGCCTGAATACAGTCAAGGGATTGATTGGAGAGAATGAGCCTTTTTTGCAAAATCTGTGTCTAGTTTGTGTTCTCCTTTGTGTCATGGGGGTTTTTGGTTTGGGTTTTTTTTTTTTTTTCCTTAATTGCTTGCAAAAGTTCTTCCATTTTTTAAATGCTTTGTGGAAAGCTAAGTTGTTGGGAACCAGTTCCCCAGTTGTTGCCATAAGGAAGCTGGACTTCTGTTTGGGTCCTTTTTTGTCATAATTCCAAGGGAGTTACACATTTCTGGAGGCAGTTAGCATCTGCCACCCAGATTTAGATTGTTTCACATTGATTTCTGATAAGCCAGAACATGATGATAGCAGCCACAGCAATTACTTGACGTGGTTTTGTCATGTTGTTAGTCTGAGATGTATTTCCTCTCCAGGTAGTTGTGGAAGTTTAAAATAGACTTACAGGATGCTGTGACAAGTCACCGCGGTTCCTCTGCATCCATTAAGGCACAGATCCTGCATTTGGATCCTCCATTATCTACCCTCTACGATTTCCTTGCGTGTGCTGCAGTGATTAATGAACCTTGAAATTATCAAGAATGAAAATTCAGCCATTTTAAAAAATAATTCTCTTCATGGAACAGAGGTTTGCCCTTAAAAGGGTCTCCCACGACCGTCAGACAGGGAGACCCACTGAAGGACGTTTCCGGGTGTGTAGCTGTGCTGTCACACCCCATTTTGGTTCACCTGAGCTCCATTTCACTGTACTCCAAGCACATTCAGACGCGCATGGCTCCTGTTTCGCAATAAGATCCTAGTGTAGCAGATGGTGGAGGTGTCAGGGAGCTGCTGAGAACTCCCATGTTTATTAAACCTTCTCAGCACAGAGCAGCTCATCTGTTCCTGCTGGCAGTGCTTCCCAAGGGACTAGATGCCAGTCAGGATATTCAAAACACATTGTGTCCTGGCTGTGTTCTTGCCTGGATTTGCATACTCTTGCCTTTGACTGTAAGAAAAGGCTTTGTGTTGGTGGGAGAACACGTTGGACAAATGTTTAAATGTTCTTGAGGTTTAATTCATCCATAGCAAGCGTGAAAGCAGGAAGAGTGCACGCTGCTAGCCAACCTTGTCCAGTGCTGCCATTGTTTTCTTAAATGGTGATAGAGCAGGAGAACTTTGATAAATTCCTGAACTCCCCTGTGTACTGTCTGTAAGAGGACTGGGTTACACAGGAGCTGCATTTCTGCTGTGTAGCACAAAGATGCTGAAAATAGTGTCAGGTTTGTCTTGGCTGTCAGCACAGGAGCCAGTCTGGTAGCCAGGGTCCTAATGTTTGAACTGTATTGTTGAAACGTAGCTGGGTAAGCTGCTGGCATGAGTGGGCCTGTGTTGTATTCCTTTATGGTGCAAGTTACTAGGTAAATCAAAACAGAATACTCAAATTTTGAAATTGCGTCGTTGCTAAATGTGTGAACAGAATTGCATTATTCCTTTTGATTTCACTTCTGTGGACAGGGTTTCAGATCAGAACAGGAATGAATCTGCTTTCAACCATGGAATGGTTTTGTTTGTTTTGCCATATCAAGACGGAACTGTTAATATGCTTACTAATCACTGCAAAGATTGGAGAATAAATGGGTGACACACATTTAGCTTAATTGGTGTTAATGTACTCTCGAGGGGAGTTCAAGAAGAACCTAATGGAACCCAGCAACAGGGCTGAGGGTGCATCTGATGTGGAATGGTCATGAGAGCTGAGCTTTCTGCGTTAGCACCCGTGGGTGCCTGTGCAGACTCTGGACTGGGAGCTGCTGCCCAGCTCCGTGTCCAGCCCTGCAGTCTCTGGTGTCCGTGGGGCTGTAGTTCAGGCAGCCTGACAGCACAGGAAAGGCAGTACAGATAAGTGTGAGGTATCTTGCATCACGAGGAACAACTTTAAATTACTTGCACACGTTGCTGGATGTGAAATTAACTGCTCAGAGAAAAAAAACCCTCAAACAACATCTTGGCATCATTACGGATACTTCATCGAGAACATCTGCTCTTTACAGGGCTCTGGGTTGAAAGAGAAAAGAAATTTCATCTCCAGCCCAAATGATCAGTGGATTCCCTGGAGCATTGGGATGGATGGTGTTTGTAAGGCCAAGTTTGCATTCAAGTGTGCATGTTTGGACACAGCCCACTGACAATTGATGACATGAGCTTGCTGCTTGAAATCCAATTGCTTTTCCTGCACACTTTGTCACTTGCAGAAGCAACTCCTTACAAAACTGAAAGTCTGAAGGCTTCCCTGCTGGATATGATGATGATAAAGGTCCAGAATTACTTTAAATAGAAAACAATGGCCTACACAGTGAATGAGTGTTTTTAGATTGCTTAAAGAATCATGGACAAAGGCATCAGTAAAAACAGGTTTAATATAAGAGCGACAGCACAACCAATTTCACTGGCAAGATTCACTCTGCTATTTATGATATGGTTAAGGTACATCAAGGAAATGTAAATAAAAATCCAGAGTCAATCAATCCAAACTGAAATAAATCCAAAACTCTGTGGAGGCAGAGGTGGGTGAAGAGACAAATGGATAGAAAGGGTAAGGATAGAAAGAAAGATGGCCTAGAGGCACAACAGCATTTAAACTTAACAGCACTTAAGTTAAACTTAACAACATTTAATTTAACTCAATTTATAATCTAAGTTAAACAATTTAACAAAGGATTCATATAGGATTTACTATACCACAATACTAATTTACTTACAGGCCTAACTTACTTACACATATAAGGTACTTAAGAATGCAGGAGAGCAGCATTCCTGGCACATTTGCTGTACCATATGCACACAGATAGAGAGTGTGCACAAGGTACCTGGGAAAAATTCCCCTTGAAGGTAACGAAATACTCACTTCAGCTGCCTTTGCATCTTCTCAGCGGGTGAAGGGTTGAGCCTTGAGGAGTGGGAGTATCAGATGAGTATAGAAAACATGAGAGATCGCTGGCTCTGAGAGGCCCCACTCAGAGGGAGTTTGATGGTTGCAGACCCTGCAGTCCAGGAGAGATCCAAGGGTCTCATTTTGGACCCTGTTTATAGAGCCCCAAGAGAGTAGGTTTTAGCCATAACAATGTTTCATCCTGGCTGTACTTCGGCTCAGAAGCTTTCTTTGAAAGTTTGAGAAGAAAAATATTATCCCAGTTGGGTTGTTATTCAGGCAAAAACGTTTCCAAGGTGTTCATGGAAAAAAAAAGCAGGAGCTCATTAGGCAGCACAAGTTCCTGGGAGCAGCCAGTGTCTCCAAAAGCTCATGAGGAGCTCAGGCCAGGTGCTGTTGTCAAAGCCAAGGTCTGAGGAGCACTTCTGGGATCACACCTGTGGAGGGGGAAGTGCCACCACAGCCCATCTTCACCAGGGTCAGAGAAACAGCAGCTCTTATTCTTGGGACCAGGTTCTCTTAGGGAAACTGAGGTACTCTAGGTGGGAGTAGACACATCTAGAAAGTAGGAATAATAAAACTTAGTTTCCTTTTAGTCAGATGTGAAACAGCAAATGAATCAAAGCTTTTTATTCTTTAATCTCTCTTAAATGTTTGCTTTTACTCGTGCTTTCCATAAAGCTGCAAGTACATGAAATATTTTTGCATAGACTGCTTTGGGATTAATTTTATTTCCTCTCTGTTTCAATAGACTGAAACCTAGTGTGACATTCATTATTTGGGCCCAAAACTTTCATTTAGGAGCTTGGCACAGTATAGAGATTGGTAAACATTACAGGTGAAAAACAGAACAAAAGAGTTAACGTATTTTCTAATTTTGACAGCTATGGAGGGTACACAAAGGTAGAATATGATATATATTAACTCTTCCTCTGTAAAATTGCTGTCTGAGACTGGTACATGTCTCTAGTATTTCACTGTGTGCACAGTTCTATAAAGAAAATACAGTGTTGTGTGATGATAACTTTGCTGCCTGTGTTCAGACAGAGATTTTAGCTGTGGGCAATGAAAATCAATCAGATGGATTCACCTTTCTCCTTCAGTTGATTGGCAGTAGTGATGAAAATAACTCGGACTCCAAAATCAGCTTCTGATGTTGAAGGACTCTTAGTGGCAAGATGACCTGAAGCTATTGACACAGTGTCTTTGTCTCCTTCTGGATTCCAGCACATCCTCAGCTATGAGTATAAATAAAACCCAGGAAAAATTGTAGGGGTGTCTTAGGGAATTCACTCTGCGGAATTTATGTGAGAGCAGGATAGGATTCTGCTGTTTACCCAGCTTCTTTCCATGCTCTGTCTTCTGCCTTGTGTAGAGCTATGTGCCCTTGGAGATAACTTAGGCTTGAGGACTTCAGAATAATCTCACAAATTTTATATGTAGCACAGAGTATTTTTGAATGTGTGCTGGGAGAACTCATTAGCTTCTGTGACCTCAGTAATTTTTTCGTTATTCCTGAAATGATATCCTGGTCCATGGCAAGAATTTGACTTTAAAAATGGTGGAGCAATACTTTTTCTAGATCTCTAGCCAAGAGGAAAAGCTGTTTGCATTAAGGGCTTATTGTCTAATTAACAGAAGGCAAAGGATGTTCATTAACCCAGTAGCAAGTCTTTTTGTCTCTCCTTGTGCTGTGCCACTTCCTTACAGCATCACACCAGTGGTGCTGGCCAGAGCCCACCAGAGGTGCCCCATGGGGCTGTCGTGGGGACTGGAAGAGTCAGACCTTTCAGAACTTCCCAAGTGTTTCCCTTGAGGAAGAAATGCAGAACTGTGTTCAAGCATCACCCTTGATAATTTCCTTTCCTCTCCTCTCTGCCCACACTTGCCTTTTTAGCTTGGCCTTCTAAAGGGCTGGAATAGCCTCCTTTTGTTTTTTGTTTTATTTTATTTTATTTTGTTGCATTTGAGATTGTAGTAGGTTTCTTTTTGCGAAGATTTCATGTCAAGCAAATCGGCCATTAGCATCTTGGTTAAGATTAATTTGCAAAATTGTAGGAATTTTCCTAGTAACACTATTTTGCACTTCTCTGTGTGAGGAGGGGGAGCATTGCTTGTGGAAAATACCCACACTTTAATTGAAATCTTGGTGGGATTAATTCCCTTTTTCTATTTTAAAAAATCCAACCCACAAACGAGTAATGTGAATTGGTGGTGGCCAACGGAGACCTGACTGCCTGCATGATGCTGACTCCTCCTCTGTGTATGAGCTGCTAAAACATATTGTGTTACTTCTATAATGTAGCATATTGCTTTTCTATGTAAGTAATTGCTGTGGTTACCTCATGAGCTTTAGGAAATCAGCAGTGGGTGGAGAAGTGCTAGTGAAACACATTGTATAATAAACTGTGAATCATTCCATGAATAAGTTTGTGAGGCTTTTGCTTTAGAGCGCAAAATCAATATCTGGGCCATGCACAGGTCATCCTTTTTATGCAGTGCAAAGTTTAAAAAATGCAGTAATTGAAGGACTGCTTTCAGGAAGAGGTAGCAGTGAATCTTTTGCCAATGGCTTCAGTATAGCTCTCCTTTGCTGGTGAGTTATTGCAGAGTTGGCCAAGACAGTTTTTTTAATTTCACCACTTTGCAATGAGTCAGTGTTGAGTTTGAGTTTAAAGTTGGAGATATTGTACAATATTAAAATATCTGTTATGTTTGGCAAAAATAGCAGCTCTATACTTCTAGTCTGTGCTTATTCATACCAAAAGAATATAGGAAATATAAACATCTTCAGTAAAGGGATGAGACTGAATGTGTCTTTAGCAGCCTTGTCAGCTCTGAAGGCTCTTGCAAAAATCCCATTATGTCTTGAGGTTTTTCTAAAGTTTCATGTGATTAAGTCACAGTCTGGTTCATGTAGAAGGAGGTTTCTAGGATTTTTGTGTTTAATTATAATTCTTTTTGACAACATACTAAAATGTTCCCTGTTCCATCATCTGGCTGAATTGCTTGGTTTGAATTTTTCTCCTTTGATTGTCCCAGCTTAAGCTGACAGGAATTCTGCACTTGAGGTCACACAGGGAATGCTTTCCTAACAAAAGCACAGTTCCCAAATCATGATGTGGCGTGGTTCAGGAGGAAAGGTCTGTCTGGTTCTGATCTTGTGCCGCAGTTTGCTCAGTGAGAAATGAGCTGTCGATTGCTGACCCCACAGGCCTGCCCAGCACTCCAGCGGAACTGCAGAAATACACCCCATGGGGCTGGGGGTTTTGAACAGCCAGAGGAGAGCACATTGCTAGAGGAATTTCTGCCATGTAACAGGAGTATTTTGAAGACATATCCCCTGCCCCGCTCTTTTTCTGAGTTTTTAAAATCGGGTTGGATATTAAGAAACATTTTTTCACCAGAAGGGTTGTCAGGCAGTGGAACAGTGTGCCCAGGGAATGGAGTCACAATACTGCAGGCACCTGCACAGGATGTAGTGGTGGATTTGGCAGTTCTACGTTAGTGGCTGGACTTTATCTTAAAGGTCTTATCCAACCTAAAAGATTCTATGGTTTTTGTTTGGTTAAATTCCTAGCTAAATTTTATTATGAAAAAAAAATTATGTAAAAGAAAAAATCAATTGCTGGTTATTATTGTTTGGGTGGTTTTTTTAATTTTTTATCTGATTTATAGCCTAGTATCCATCTTAAATTACAGTATTAGGAGAGAGGGGAGTTTTGTTTTTTGGGCTGTTCTGGCCAAGTTGCTTGGTAACATCCCCAAAGGCCAGACAGAGTAATGTGCATTTGATAAGAATATGTTTAAATAGGTCAATGGATGACTTCTTTGCGTGATAAATGCTGGTTATGCAACTAATGTAGAGTGATTTAACATAATCAATTCTCTTCTGTCATTGCATACTTTGTTATATTACCTCAACTACCACTTGCTAGAGTTTGTTGGGATATAAAAGCTCATTGTCATCAACAAAAATGTATTAGGTTTTCTGACTCTTTTGGGCAGCCAATTTATGCAAAATGGAAGAAAAATTATCCTCTCCAGCCAACATCTACAGATAGCCAATCGCAACATGAGCTCAGTCACAGAATGCATCATCAAATGACATTCTTTGATTTTTGTTTTCTAAGATAAGTCTGATTCAGCTGCAAGAATATCAGCCAGAAGACAAAACTCTATTTCATTCTAATGCAAAAAGCAATGTGATCCAGTGCAGTATATTATAAATATGTCAGAACAATGCTGTTTAGTGGTTCCTCTGATCCCTGGAAGATGTTAATGCTCTATGATTTAAGCTGAAGGGGAATGGTAAATCTTTACTTAAAACCTAAAATTAAAAAGTGCATGGCATACTTCTGGCACTGGGAGTTTAGTTGAAGACTACAAGCCATCCTTCACCCAGAGATAAAGGACTAGAAAAATGATATAATGAGAGAAAAGAGTCCAGTTGTCTGAAAGCAGGCCAAAAAAGCTGCAGCTATGAAAAGTGCTAAGGATTCAATTAATAGTGTTAGTATTTAATGCTAATAGAATTCATATTGACCTATAATTCTAAGTGCATTTGGAAAAAACCCAAGACTGCTTGAAAATGCTCTTGCTTTTTGCTGGTTTTCCACTTATATACTTTTCCTGTCTCCCCAAATTAGCACAGTGGGATGCCCAAAATACCCATGTAGGTAGATGAGAAATCAGCTATCCTTACCAACTGTGGTGACTTGGCTGTTATTTCTGACCTCCAATCAATTTGCTGTTGGCAAACACAGAATGCAACATGGGAATAGAAAAATATTCTCACAAGTTATCTAGACTGAAAGTGCTCAGCCAGAGAATAGAAGCGTTGCTTTCAGGTGAGAGGATTTGAATATTTAACTCCAATAATCATATCCCAAGAAGCCCTTCCAGAGAGTGTGTTTAACTACCAGCCAGCCACTTAGAGGTACTTGTAGATGTAGTACCTAGCTAAAAAATTTACCTTGAAGCTTGTAGTGCAGCTCAGCTACAGAGAGATTGTTAAACTATAAGAGACTTGATCTTCATTTCATTAATTTTAAAGAAGGCATGATAGCCTGCACAGGTGCAGCTACCATGAAAACACCCATTGGAGCGTGGCCCTGAGTCCTGGGCTGTCTCTGTGCCTGCTGGGAGGGCCAGGGCAGAGCAAAGCCCGTGTTCTGCTCTCCTGGAGCAGAGACAGCTCTGCTGGGGGCTGCCCCTGCTCGGGTCACTGCTGGGAGCCCCTGACTTTGAGTGCTCAGTACCCTCAGCTCTCAGCCACTGCTCAGTCCTGCAAAGAGTCCAAGCCAAGGCTCCCTTTATCGGTGGGACTCTTGATGTAAAATTTGGAGATCAGTGTAAAAATCCTGTTCCCACCTGAGATCTCGAAAGCTTCAGCCTCTGCTATTTATCCCTTGGAGTGACAGGGCACTGCTTTGACTCAAGCCTGTGATTAAGAGATTCATCAGAAATGTTCTGGTTGATTGCCTGACAGGCAAGCTAATATTTATTACGGGATCTGGTTTTAGATTTTCTGGATGTGATTCATTTCCAGCCATTAAGGCATTATGCAGTGATGCATAATGTGCATCCTAAATGAAATATTGATCCTTCTAAAATCAATTGTTTTACTTTTCATAAAAGATTTTTCCTATGCAAAGGTTTATTTTTTGTAAGAGGACATACTAGAAAAAGTGGTATTTAGCATCAGATGCCCTCTATCTGAACTTTGGGCTAGTTGTTGGGTGAGTGGTTGCACTCAGCTTTTTAAGTTTCCTTGTACATTAACGTCTGTATATATAATATTAGTGATGTGTGAATAGGCAGACAAAGTAAAGCTGGAAATAAACAGTCCCAGGCACTTATTTACATGCTTTCAAAAACCAAGATAATGATTTCCACTTTGCTATCATAAAGGTGATTACTTTCTAGATGAAGCAATTGTTAGCCTATGATCACAAAGCTCAGTACAGCAGGATATTGCTACTTGTTTAGGAAACCTGGAGAGAACATTTTGTGGAAAATCAAGCATTTGTTCTTTGATCTATACATCTTGCTCTTAACATACTTTTGTAGGCTTTTAAATAAATATATTAAATTGGGTGCTGTCATCATTATATCGAAACAACCTTGTTTTTATTGTGTATTTCTTTTAATTGGGGGCTACATAGAAGATCAAATTAAGCTCTCACTGAAGCTTTTAAATTTGGTCCTGAACAATTATTTTTGAAGAGCCTGTACTTTTATGACAGGGATTGCAGTCCAGGCTGATAAGGAAAGATGTAAAATCAATTTAGACCTTTTCAAATTTGAATTAATTAAATTGGTCTTACTCCATTAAAATAACAATTAATTTAAGGCAGCCAATATTGTACAGTTGCAATGGGAGAGGAAAAAATGCAAGGTAATAATGATGATAGATTTGTCAAGTTACATGGTTGGAACTTATTACCTTGAGTGACAGTAATTTTGCATTCATTTTAAAAGATTGTACTTAATAATAATAGAGTATCTAAGGATCAGGATTGGAACTGATAGATCCCTTTATTCACTTTAGCTCTATATATTGCAAATAAGGATTTGGCATTGATGTAGCAATGAAAAAAGTCTTAACTGGAGATCATTTTTATTCTTCAAATAAAATTTGAATAGGTCTTTAAGTACGTTTTGTCTCCTCCTGGCACACTTTGTACTGGTTCCTGAAAGCAAGCTTTAGTCAGAACTATTTATATGTAATTCTGTGGTTAATGCACCAAACATTCTTGAAGAGCATATTGCTGTCTGCAAAGTGTGTTTCGAGCTCTGTGGAAAGTGGAAGAATCAGTGCCCAAGAGATTCACTCTGGCTTTCAGTGCTCAGAAAGCATTTGCTCTGCTAGGTTAAAGACTGATGTTTACTGCTTCCTCTTAGACAAAAGCTTTGCTTGGTGCTTGTTACACTGGTAGCCTATATATTGTGAGACACGACATAGAGGATTTGGAATGCAATTAACACAAGCTCGTTGCATTCCAAATCCTAGTGTTTAGGCCTACAGTGTGTTTTAAGCCATTTTTGACTGACTAGGTTGATAAAAAGAGTAGTATGCCTGATTTTTCAATGAAAATGATCAGTTGGGGTATTGTAAAGCTAAAAGAATTTTAGGATTTTAGTCTTTGCTGAGACAGCTTTGAAGGAACCCAAGCAATAGTTTGTTGTGGGGTTTTTTTGTTTGTTTTGTTTTGTTTTTGTTGTTTTGTGTAGTAAAGATAAGCATCTCTAATACTCAGACTATTGTATGGGTTTTACTAAACAAAACCCCCTCCCAAACATATGTCACATGTATGAACCCAAGTGACCTTAATTGCTGCTGGGTACCATTGTCATTGTAGCTGGCACAGCTTCCTGCCCGAGCTTAACCTCCATCACTGGGCATGACAGTGAAAGAAAAAAACCCAGGAAAACACCCCCCCCCCCCAGTTTTTCTTGTATTTAAATTTATGTGAAACCACAGATGCTGGATTCATTTTGATGAACTGTAATTCTGTGCATGCAAACCTAGTATCAAAAAATAATCCTTTTAATACATTGACCCATAGCCTGGAAAACGAGATCAGCATGGCAGAATCTGTGGTGCCAAAGGTAACTGTAGCACACCAGCTGTATTTCACCTGCTGTGCAAGTGTCCCAACCTTAAGGGTGAGTGGAATATTTGCTTCTCTTGAAATGATCTGTGCTAATACAATCAAAGGCTTCCAAATTTCCTAACTTGCTTCTGTAAAAGTAGGTGCTGTGTCTCCTGGGGCTAACAAGAAATTGTTGCATGCTGATTCATGGTACCCTTGCTGTTTCAAAACCAGTTAAGTCCTTAGCTATAGCAGTGGTAGACTAGTTAATCTTAAAAATTTGGTTGCAAATGAACTAGATAAGTAGCTTTAGCTTAGCCCTGTCAGGACTCAGAGCTGAAAGATCCGATTTGGCTCAACAAGTGAGGTTGTGGTTTCAGGGCCCCAGAGCCCTTCCTGGGGTGTGATGGTGCCTGGCTCAGCCATGATAAGCTCTGATCTGTTTTGCAGGCACACAGACCGGGGCCAACAACCTGTCAGAGGCCTCTGCTGGTGGCTGGTGCTCTCTGGGTATTGGGCAAAATCAAAGGCAGAAGGAATTCTTAGATGCCTGTCCCTTAAAGGGAAATGCAATATGCACAACACTGGGAGGCTCTCCGCTGAGACAGTCTCCTGGTAGTGCTGATCAGAGTTCAAAGCATATTAAAAATCCTCTGTTAAAGCAATTGCTCTTCCTAATTCCTTCTCTCTCCTCCCCCTTATCGATTTATTTCAAAAGCCATGTGGGAAAAGCCAAAAGAGGAGTTCTCATCTTTGTTCTTGCAGTGGTGGGAACCTCAGCCCAGCCTCATAACCCCTTGCAGATGCTGTGTCCCGGCTGCAGCTGCCCAGAGCCCCATTTCCCAGGGCTGTGGGTCTCAGCTGTGGGGTGACCCCAGTGAGCAGAGGTGGCAGAGGCCAACCCTGAGGCAGACCTTGAAGATTAGAGCTGAAACTTTGGGTTTGACTTCTGTTGAAGGGAAATATCTCAGCATAACACCCGAGTCCTTGCAGGATGGGTTCTTGATGACTCCCATGGCAATAATATGGGCAATGGTATGAAAGGAGCAGAGCTTTGCTTGACTGAACAACAGAAAACACCCCCTTTAAATTCAATAAGAAAATCAGATATGGAGTTTATTTAAAATCAAGAAACTCTTTATTACCTCAAAAATGAGCAAGAGAAAAGAAAAGAAAGAAGTGCAAGAGTAAGAAAGGTTTCAAATAAGAAAAAGAGTAACAAGTAATAACAAAACAAACATTCTAAAAATGGAGAGAAAAATGATGATTGATTTACAAATGCTGTCTCCAATTTGCAGGTTTTGAATTAAGACCTCTTTCAAGTTGCTAAATACTCCCAAGATACAGTAGAAAGGAACAGATTTTTTATACTCTCCCTTTTCTTGTTTAACTAGATTCCCAGAAAATGTTTGTGAGTCTGGGGGGATGCCTCACTATAACTGGTTTGAGCTCTTTGTTTATCAGTGATTTACCACAGTTTTGTGGGTTCTTCAGGTAGTGGTGTTAGAAATTTGCCCATTTCATACGTTTTATCCTCTTCAGAAGACAAACAGAAACCCCAAGAAAGCATTCCATGCAAATGGCCAGGGAAGCAGCTCATTGTGAAAACCACCATTCTCCCATTATGTGACTATCCAGAAACCTTAACCAAGCTCCAGCAGATGCAAGCACAGCGCAGACAGTGGCAGTAATTATGCTAACCAGCAATAAAAGCTTCCATTTACGTGGCCCATCTCCATCCTCAATGCAATCACTTCCAATCGCAAAATGCATCGAGCAGTTGGAAACCAGAGCATTATTAGATTGCATTGACGGCGCTCCCCACAGCTGAGGGAATGCTCTTTCCCTGCAATACATTTTCCTAACAATTTCATGACCATTGAGATACACCCTTGAGTCAATTAAAATTATCTCCACTAAACTAGGCTGCAGTTTCTAAAGTGCTGGCTAATAGCTCGTGCGAGCAGCACCCATCTAGATTAGTTATGTATGGTGGTTTTATGAAACATAATTTATATTCTCAGCATGTCAGGATGGAATTCGGGATAGAATTCTTATTAGCTTACCATGATTTCATTTTACTAAAAAAGCAGTGCATAAAGCCATTTTTTTAGTACAATACAGGCTATTGTATTCGTCTTGCAAGAAAGAATGAGCAGATGTAAAACATGGTGTTTTCTCATCTGACTGTAAGTGTTGCTGCTTTTAGGTGTAGGGAAGGCTGCACTAGGATAATGAGAGGCAGGTGACTAGTAAAATACAGAATGATTACATGCTGCTTGCTATTTCTGCAAAAATCTTCTTTACCTTTCTCCTGTTTGCTTTATAGTCTTTTTTGCTCATCTTCAGGTTCACTGGAAAGCTGTTGTTAAGCTACTGTTGGACAAGAAGGGTTTAAAAGTGTTTCGGCTATATGGTCTGAGCAAGGGTGGTATTAAGCTTGTAAGTGGCAAAATTGATGGCAGACAGGCCACTTCAACAGGGAATGAAGTATGTTCCCAACACGTGTCAAAAAAAAATTTCAATTCAAATTCAGGTGTAATCTTCAGTTCATACTCTTTTTCCAGTTTAAAAGATGACAACGAGCAGAGAACACAAACTACTGCTCTAATTTACTTTAAACACTATACCTGTGCTATACAGAGCTGGGAGAAAACGGAATATTTCATGGTTACGTTGTGGCAGTTTGTCTTTAGAAAGGTCTCAAAAGATTATGAGGTGGAAATTGATGTTCTGAGCCTTTGTTTTATTTAAGTGATGCTGGTAGTTCAATTTGGTAGCAGTGGGCTTTGATATGAGGAATTTTAAAAGATACTACATGGATTCTGGAAATAACTGTGTGTTTAGAGGTAGTGGGGGTGATTAGATATCACTTCTGAAGGGGATGTTTTATGTACAGTCTAGAGGGCAATTTGCTTGCTGCTGCCCTTTGATTAGGGCAGCATGGGGCATAAGTTGCAGTGGTGATGTCAGATATGGGCTGAGCCTGGGACTGCTGAAAGCATCAGATTTTCCATAATGTTTTGGGCATTGTCTTATACATGGTGAAGTGTTCCTTTAGCAAATTATTCATTAGCCATCTGTGGGCTCTGGCACACCACCCTGCTATGGTTTGTCAATGCTGAACTTCGTAAATCTGTTCTGCAGTGCAGCCTTGAAAGTGCCCCAGAAAAGCTCTGCTACAGAAGCAGCAGGAAATTCCCACATCCATCATTGGGCAGTGAAAGATCTGCTGGATTCAGAATGAGATCTCTTCCTCACGTTTCATCCTTTACACAGCCTTTGGTGTGTGGGTGAGTCAAACCCCGCACTGGTTTAATGTATGTGGAGTGAAAGACAGAAAGGAGCAATGTCACAGTGGGCTCTGGGGGTATTTCCAGGAGCTGTTCAGTCCTCCAGGCCACAGGTGTCAGGAAGCAGAGTCCTGATGCTCTCTGAAGCTCTGGCCTCTTTCACGTTGCCTCTTCAAGTGCTTACAAATCCGCTTTCCTTTTGAAAACTGTAGGTGTTAAAACATCAAAGTTTTAAAAAGCTTAAACAAAGTCCTAGTTTGACAGCAGTAAAACTGATAGTTATTGGCACGAAATTAAAACACAGCAAATAATTAAAACCATGAAATGACTAGTAAAACTTAACCTTTTTGTTGACTGTACTATTTCAAACCACTCTCCCCAAACTCTTAAGTTTTCCCCTTGATCAGTACATTCATGGACTTGACTGAACAGATGTGGAAACTAAAATGTAATTTAAAATTATAGGAGTTTGGTTTTGCTGGAAAAAAGTCTTAGGGCAAGCTGAACTAAGGTGGTTTATTATTTAGACACCAGGCTTTGTTAAAGACTTAAGTCAGGCTGTTATTTTGGCAGTTGTGGAAAGAGTAGTTTGTTCTTTTTACCTGGTTTATCTCAGTTAAATAGGGTATACTCTGTTCAGAAACCTGTCTGACCCTGTAAAACTTTTCCAATTACTAAGTGAAAATTTGATTCAGTTGATCTCAACGTTGTTTTTCCAGTTCATTGGCTACAAACTTACTCCCTGTTTTAAATAACTCATGCATATAAAGATTTTAACAAATCAAGAAATTTTAAACTTTTTTTTCTCTCTATGAATTATTTGACTTTCCAAACAGAATCAGGTAGAAGACGGAAGTAAAAAGTTTTGTGAATAATGCATTGCATTCAGCTATTGTCAGATTCTATAAAACTTAAAACCTACTAAATATCAAGCAGGAACTGTGGAAAACAAGGAAAAAGAGTGAAGTATCAAAAACATTTAAACTCAGTTTCAATTCAATGCCTAGGGAAATCAAGGCACAAGTTGTGCAGGAAAAAATCCTTCAAATTAAATATATAGCATGTTAACAATGCCCATTTAGTGAGTTACCATTAAAAACAAAAGCTTCCACATACAATGTTTAGTAGCTGTCTGAATAAAAAGCCATGAGGAAGCATTTCTAGCAGGTACTTTGTGTCTCACTCACCTGTCTGGCCAAGACTGATTTTTTTTTTTTTAAACCTCTGAAAGTGGAGTGGTAAATTAGGGATGTGTGTGTGCAAGTGATGTGCGATGGATGATTACTCAGGGAATGGAAAAATAAAAGACGAAGTAGTGAACAATGCTTATTTCTTGGTGGTTAAATAAATAAGGTTCTGGAGTGGAGATGAAAGCAAAAATTTGGGAAGGATATTTTGGAGAATCTCTGCAAGAAGTTTTTAATTAGCTGAAAAGTTTATACTGAAGTTTGAGATGACGAGAAGTGAGAAAATATCAAGGCTGAGGGAAGAATTTGCTATCTCTGAATACAGTGACCTTTATGGAGGTCAGAAACCTTTCAATATCCTGTTGAGGAGAATGAATGAAAAATAAAAACTGAAAACGGAAATTGAGGAAAGATGTTATTAGTGGCAGCTTCCTGGGAGTGGTTGCTCGTGTTTGGATTGGCTGTGCCAGGGAGGGGAGAGGCTTTCATCCACATATGGCTGAAGCATTATCTTGATGTGGGCTATAAAGGAATGTGCTGCTTGAGAAGATACGAAATTAATTAAAAAAACTACAGGTGATAAAACTGTACTGGCTTGCCAAGTCTTTGATTAAAGCAGAGCATTGGAACTGACATGCTGTGAGAGACAGAAAACAAGACCTGAAATGATTCACAAGTTGAGGGGGAAGTGCTACCCTGGAAGAGAAAAACAAACTATCTCCTTAGAATGGAGTAACAGCAAAAGTGAGGATCAGGGATCATCCAACTCGAATTCTTGCTGGAGAGCAGATTCAGTGGCTTGGGGAGGCTTTAGTGAAGGTGGATCAACATTCACAACCCCAGACTCTTGGGTATTTGCAGAAATGCTCCCCTGCACTGACACAGAAAATGTTCGTCTTTGCCATTGTACGGTACAAAAATGATGAGAAAAGCAGGTGATGGAGCCCTTGGGAAGCATCCTGAGGGTGTCCATAGCAAACTCAGAAACAGAATGTTTGTGTCCCAGCTTGGAGCAGAAGCACTCTTTTGTCACTGAAGAAGAGCAGGAGATTGAAATTGAGAGAAATATGTTAACGAGTGGCTTCATTTCGTTCAGCATGGGGCTCCAGTGTGGCCATTTTATTTCTTGAAAGTCCTGAGGCCTTGCCAGCTGTAGGACTTGCTGCTTCCTTCTCATCCTGACAATGCCCAGCCTGGCCCAAGCAGCTTGTAGGAGGGATAACCCACCCTGACCCCTTCTCCAGTGCTCGGCCAACACAAAAGGGAGAGGGTGCAAGAGCTCCAGAAGGTCTCTAGAGCTCTGTTCTCACAGTTTGGAATTCAGGTGCCTGGTGATGGCCATAGCAGTGGGCTTTAATAGACATTGAACCATAAATAATTGGGAAAGACAAGAAAAGGATGGGTAGAGATTGAGTAATTGCTTTAAACCTGATCGAGGCCATTACTTTTATGTCAGATTCAGCTGGTTTGGATCACAACCTGTAAGTTTTAATTAAAATGGGTACTGCTGCCATTAATTGTATATTTCAGTAACTTTAAATAATGCAGATGATTTTTATTCAGTTGTCCTCTCCTGGCCGTGCCCCACTGAGATCACTGTTAATTAGATACTACATTACATCTAGCAATGTCTTTATTGCTGTTAATGTTGCTGTCTATATTATCTGGATGGCTCCAAAGTGAGAACACGCTGAGAATTTAATAAGATGGCTGGTAGTTGAGAAGCAGATATTAATGTCTTGTAAAGCATTTCATATGACATGTTTTTTTAATAAGTGACCATGTCAATCATAAGAGGGGATGATGCAATTCACAGTCAAAGCAAAAAGTTAACCAATTCAGTTCCTCAGCACACTTGGCTTTCTTCAGGAGCCTCAACATAAGGAATATGACCATCAGGCACATTTCAAAGTGTTTCTCATGCACATTTACCTTGTGCAGGATGTGGGCAAGAATTGTTAGAAAATGATTTGTGGTTAATTTGGTTTTGGTGCTGCTGAATTACAAAAGAGGTGATAGCTGCATTCTTGGGAGGAAGAAGAGTCTGCTGGCAGTGCTGCTGAGTTGGTTCCTAGATCCAGCTTGGCTGGATGTGCCTGACAGGTCTCTGACCTGCCACTTTTGGAAAGAGAGAAATAGCTCAAGATGTCCTGTCAGACTGCATTGGGGAAAAGTGCATATATTCACATTTGCACCTTTTTTTTCACTCTTCTACAAGAGTGTTTAAATGTGTTTCAATCAGTGTAGTTCTTGTTTTCACAGTGAAACAATTTTTTTCTCCTTTTTTGAAAGAAACTGTTCTCTGCAATTGCTGTGAAAGAAAAAAGGCCATTTCTCATTAAAAGCAATTTCATACAAGAGTTTCAAACAGGGTCTAAACTTTGTCCAGATCCATCTTTGCCTGTGTGTGGTGCCTGCCGTTTGTGCAGCCCCTTTGGAAACAGGGGCTGGACCGGTCCTGCCGTGTCCTGGGATGCCGCCCCAGCAGGGTCCGGGCAGTGGGTGGGTGCGCTGTAAATAAAGCTGGACATTCAGAAGCTGCTTCCAGAGCAGCAGTGCCAGTCGTTCCACTGATAGAGCTTTCCTTTGGAGCTCTTGGGCTGTGTTTTTTGTCCCTGTGTATTTTCAAATACGCTGTGTGCGTTGAATAAATAAATAAATAACTACATAAAGCCTCCCACGATTCTCTCTGATGAGCTGCTGGGGCTGTGTGTGCAGATTAGCCCCAGCTCCCTGCGAGCTGTCCCTGCAGCCTTCAGGGCTCTTGGGGTTGTGCACTGCAGGCCTTGCCATTAGGAATTCATTCTCAGTACCCAGACCAAACTTCTTTCCTCTTCATTTAATCCCCTGACTATTAGTTATAGCAATTATAATTTACTGAGATTGCTGCATCTCTTAATGATATTCTAATCTTGTTATTACAATAAGAAAGAAGTTCTCACCCCTAGTTTGCGGTGCTGTGTTGAACTGGAGATGAAAGTGAGCTTAAGTACTTTGTTCTTGAGTAACAGTAATGAGAGGTAAATATGTTCCTTCGGGTCCTGTAGATGTACAGGGGGAACTGCAATAAATTCTGTAGAAGCAGCATATGTATGGGGGTTCTCTGCATGTTGTAGATATTGAGGTCATGTGAAGCATTTTCTTTTTTTTTCTCAGCAAAGAAAGCCCTTTCAGTTTATGCACTGTATACTTTGGTGATCTGCTGCATACAGGGATTAAATTACAAACTGCTTTCAACATTGCTTATGAATTTAAAGTCTGGTAAAGAAAAAATCCTCCTTTGGGTTATGGTTTTTGATTATATCTTTCTAATGACGCGCATCTAGTGCGATTACATCACATATTCCACAGACATGACTGAAGTGTACGGCTCAAGATTTAGGAGATAAACATTAAAGTGCAAACATGTAACTGCACAGTAATGTAATGTCAGTTAGGAAAATTGGATTGAGGCATCCAGACTAACCGCAAGTGGAGGGGGAAAATGTGGTTTTTCCTTTATGTGCTGTGTATTAGGCATTGCATTTTTACAGATTACTCTGTGGGCATTACATTGTCCTTCACCAGCGTGTGCACACAGAATGATCTTGGTTAAAATCATCCTAAGAGTGGGAGTAACTGCAGAGAATTGCTGTGGGATTAAAAAAAAAATCCAGTGACTGTGCTTTTCTTATAATTTGTAGTTGATTCTATAATCCTGAATGGGGGCTCTTTTGCTGCCTCAGAGTTGAATTGTAGGTAAAATATTTCTCTTGTTGGACAAGAGGATGTTGTTGAGCTAGACACATTCAGTCTTAGTTTGATCATGATTGCATCACGTTAGCTGTCAGAAGTTTGAGCTACAACTAAATATGAGAAAAGAAAAATAAGGAGGATTCAGCTCTAAACTTCTGAGGAGCATGGACAGGATAAGGTACCACCCATGAGCTGAGCAGCACCTTCACACCTGGCTACAAGCAGTGCTCTGGCTCCTGCAGGGGAAAATGCAGAGTGGGAAGAGGGATCTGTGCCTCACAAAGAAGATGTTGCCAATCTGTAGCTTTTCCTGAGTGAAGTTTCCCATCCCCATCATTTCCTGTTGTGGTGAGGGGGGGGTAATTACCTGGTTTTGCAGCAAATGGGAGCACCTGCTGGAATATTGCCTCTGCAGCTCCCGCTGAGCTCTCTCAGGCACTCGGAATGCTGTCATTTGTATCAGGAAGGTGGCAGAATGGTGCTTCTCTGCTGCAAACCTGCTGGAACGTACCACTGTATTCAGGCACTGAGAGCACGCTGTCTTCATAGTAAAACCATAAAATGTTGCAGATTAGAAAAAAATACTGAGAACTGAGTATTGCCAGAAAGAACACAGTCCTAAGCAACTATTTTCATTTGAATATTCGTTTAATTATGAATGTCAAAGGTGATGAGATTTACTTTAATCATTTTGACCTCATTTTTTTCAAAAATCTGAGTTCCTAAAGTTAAGTATCTAAACCTATATTTAGACATCTCAGTGAAAGTGGCCTGATTCTCACAGGTTCTGAACAATTACAGGGATGGGAGATGCCTGATAGCTTTTGTCCTGGATTCTGAGGCTTAAAAATTATTACAAGAGCTTGTTATTGGCAAGGATCATATGTGATATTTTCAAAGGCTACAATCATATGGCATTGCATGCTAATGGCAATTTACCCTTTTTCAGTAGAAAAAAGGGAGATGACTGTAAATGTTCGAGTTAAAACTCAAATGTCTCTGAATATTAAAAGCAAAAGAAAAACTCAGTTGAAATAATTCATTTTACACCACCCTGGAATATATGCAGCCAGGGCACCATAAAAAAAGCATTTAAAAAAACCCCAAACCAGCAACAAACAAAAGAGAAACTTGTTAGGCTAGGTCTAATCTGAAGTATTTTGTTTTAATAGTAGTTATAGAATGTGGAAATTAAAGCGCAGATGGAAACACTGACACCACTTTAAGTTTAATGGCGTAAGGGCACTGCTTAAACAACTTGGTTAATGTGGTAAACCCAGCAAATCTCTTTAACTGCAGGGGGGGGTCTCCTTATTTGGTGAACTCTCCATCTTATGTAAGATGTTTTAAATTACTTTCTTTCCAATTCAGAAGTTACTGCTAGGCATTTTTTTTCATAATGTTGACATTTTTCAATGCTTTCTGCATATGTCTAATTTATGTCAATTTTATGGCTGCAGTGGATTGCCACAAATTGGGGGAGAAGATCTCTATAGAAAATCACAGAGAAAATAGCTTTGACCTCACCGTACAGTCAGAGTCTGGGATATTTGCTTTTTGTTTTGTTTGGTTTTTGCTTCCCTGGGTGAGTGTTAAAATTCTGCAGTATAATGGGTCTGTTTTTCAGGTATGCTAAAGATTTGTTTTGGTTTGGTAATTTTTTTACCCTGTCATCATATTAACGGTCCATAAATGGAACAGAAACAGCTCCCTGAGAGTATATCCTGTGGGAGAACCTCCCTGGATATTTTGGACCCCAAACTAAAGATGGGGATTTTTTTTTGAGAAATGCTATGTGTAGTAGATGTGGTCTTGTTGCTTAAGGGACTGGGGAGGATGAAGGTTCTGAACATTGTAAATAATTCAAGTCCAACAGTGCATACCTAGCTGGGGCCACGGGAAGTTTTGGAGAGCATGAGTACATAACTCATGTCCTGGTGGCCAACACCTATCAATAAAGTTTGGATGAGTATTCCATACCCAGTTTGAGTCATGGTCCCTGTGTGTTATTTATTCTGATATTTAATGCTGAGCACACACACATGTGTGTGTGTAAATAGGATCAAAGCTGTAAGAATCGTGAGAGCCAGGAGAAATACTGTACTGGAGGGAAACAGGATAAACTCAGCTTTATTGTTCATTCTAATGCGTTGTGTTCCTCAGAAAAGCTGAAGTTGTGGTTACCAGTAAATCTGAACATTACAGACCTTGCTGCAGCTATGAAATGAATGATCAAGTGAGTGAATTGGAAACTTTTGGTTTTCCAGAGTATGGTTTGCAGGACTGGTGGAGCATTGATGGTTGACAGGCTTGGAACATGTTGGGCCACCAGGGACAGTTTGGTCCAAGGCCCATGTTGGAAATGGCTTACCAGCAGCTGTGTGTCTTTCACTCCAAATGGTTGCCAGCTAAAGCTTCTTGATAGACTGGTTCTGAGCAGAGAACTTTGCTGACTGGTGGTGCATCATAGCTGCTGCTCTTGTACCAAGTTTTTGTAAACCTGGGTGTAAAATATAACTTAAAAATAAGTGCAACTACTGAGCCACCCTTTGCTTAGCAGGGTCAGAAATACCATCAACACTCTCTAAAGCAGTGCCCTACTTGAGGGCAGGGCTTGAGGCAAAGGAATAGTAAATCACTTGTGTTGTCTCTGGTTGCATTCTCTGGGCAACAGTGAGTCATGGAAGGTTCAGTTGAGGTCAACACCCACCGCGAGGTGTGCAGAAACACTATTTCCCTGCAGGAACTAACTTTGGGGAAGATACATTTTTCATTAAAATGTTAAAGGAGACTGTTATTTCAAAAGAGAAAGAGCTGAATCCAGCATGAATGAGGTTGCACAACTGCTGACTTGTATGAACTCCCTGGCACCGTGGGAAGGAGAGTAGCAGACCTTTGCAGCCTTTTGAAGCCTTTGAAGGATGTTGTTCAGCAGTTTGGCAAGGTTAGTGGTGTGTGCTGAACATGCAATGCCACAGCTTGATGTGAGAGGGACTTCTCTTTTTTTCCCCCTGTGTCCTGGAGTTTGGTCAGACCAAGAAGAGTTTTGAAGAAGTCAATACCCAGAGCTGGTGGTGTTTTTTGGCTGACATATCCACTCTAAAGTTAAACCAAAGGAGGAAAAAGTTATTGCATTGCTCGAAGATTTAGAAGAAAGACCAGTTTGTTTAAGATGAAAAATAGAAACAAGAAAAAAAGCAGAAACAAGCAGACTTTGTGCTTTGTAGCCTGTATTGTAGTCTTCAGTAAAGAATGAATAATATTGTGGCATCGGCCCTAGAATCATAGAATCATTGAGGTTGGAGCAGCCCTTTGAGAACAAGTCCTGCTGTGAACTCTCTCATTCCCCTTGAGTGGGTCCCACTGGGCCTCACAGACTCAATGTGTGTCGAAGGTCACTGAATATTTCCCCTTGGATTGTGGGGGCTTCTTGCAGCTCCCCATCCCTGTCTTCCAGTTCAGGAGGCTGGGTACCTGCAGAACAACTCACCTTACTCTAAAAGACTGAGGTGAAGAAGACATTAAATATCTCAGCCTTTTCCTCATCTCTGTCACAGTTTCCTTCCATGTTCAATAAAGGATAGAGTTTCTCCTTAGACTTCCTTTTATTGATAATGTATTTCTAGAAATATTTTTTATTGTAATTTACGGTATTATCCAGAGTAAGACCTACTTAGTCTTTGGCCAGTCTAATTTTTCCCTTGTATAACTTTACTACATCCTATTAGTCTTCCTGAGTTGCTGTCTTGTTCTTCCAAAGCTCATAAATTCCTTTTTTTCTGGAGTTCCACGCAAAGCTCTCTTTAGCCATGCTGGTGTGGTCTTTCCTGCTGGCTCCTCTTTCAGCACACGGGGATGACCTGCTACTGCACATTTGAAGACTTCCTTCTTGAAGAACATCCAGCCTTTCTGGAATCCTTTGCCCTTTGGGTCTGCCTCCCAGGACCTCAGTAAACCAGGCTCCTAAAAAGGCCAAACACCTGATTAAGCTGTGCCAGTCTGTCTTCCAAGCAACATTTTACGGGCTAGACCTTGGTACATTTGTTTTCCTGTATGCAGAGTTATTGCCATGGCGTCCTCAAGCACCAGGCATGCTGGGGGGGTTTGGTAAATCGCTGTTGTAGCCAGAAGGCCGGTCTGCTTCTGGCATGGAAGAGGTAGTAGGGTTAAAAAGAGGTTTTAGACCCTAGAAAGTCAAAGTAGCACTTTCTGGAAACTGCCTAGTATGCTTTCTTGTGTTTCTAGGCTAAATAAAGGATTTAGGTCATTTCAGGGCATCTGCAGGAGGACAAATATTCCTAAGTTTGGTTTGCTGTAAGACAGAGTGACTGTGAACCTTTTGAGATACTGGGTGGAAAACAGACATTTTGAACTCCATCAAGCTACAGTAATAACACTTCTAAAACATAAACCTGGCAGCTCTATGCCTGGAAATACAGCATCTGTAATACATAACCAGACCACATTTTTTTCTCCATTTTTCTCTGATGTATTTCATTTCAGTCTTTATATCATTACTCAATTTATAAACAATAGCTTGCTATTTATAACACACTTTTAAGTGGATTTATGCTGAACAAGAAGCAAGATAACACTACTGTGATGGTTTTCCAGTGTACAACAAGGAAATACAAGGTGAAGGTAATAAATTAACCCACTTTCTTCTCACCTTCTCTCAGAGCTTGACCAACAATCAACAGATTCACAGTAAATGCAGACATTAAAAGTAATTATGTGAACCAGGTAACAGAAGCTCCTGTTTTTGTTGCCTATCTTCAAAGCAATCACTTTCAGTGACGAAATGCACCCAGCAATTACAAACGTGATGCTTTTAAAAGCCACCACCTGAACTCTGCACTTCTAAGGGATCCCTCTCCTTCGTTAGTGTGTTTTTCCAACAATTCTGGGACCTTTCACGTGTTCAAACAGTGGTATGTGTCATCAGCAAGCTAGTCTGGGTTGTCAGACAACACTGAATTAGATCCAATTAAATCTGTGCTCCAGTGCACTGCACTGGAGCAGTGTGTATTGGGAAATATGGAACTCGCACAATGAGTAAAATCCTTGATCATTTGGTCTTCAAGCACTTCACAGGTGAAAAGCTCATTCTGTTTTCATCATCTATTGTTCTGAATTCGCTTGTGCTGGAGGGAAAAGATTCTCAAGCAAGCAGCGAGGTGGTGGGTCCTGTGCAAGCTGCTGTGGCTTTGCACCACCTGAAGATTTTTGTTACTGGTGGTTCTTGGTTGCTATATCACACCTCCCTAGTTGCTCTGTGGGCTTTATAATTCTGAGTCTTGGATTGGATCCTTTTGTATCTATAGAGGTTTCTCTTATTAAAAATACAATGTTGTTGTTGGGCCAAACAACTTAAACATAACCAGCCACAAGAATTTCTTGCATGTGTAATTGTTTACAAAGAGTGTACACGTGAAAAAAAGAGTGTTACCTTTTGTTAAAGACTGCCAGAATTGCTTTTTATAGGTGGTGTGTGTTTCATTTTTTTTTTCTTTTGTTTTCAAATGCAAGAAAAAATTTAAAACCTGGCATGGAATGAACAGAAGAAATTATAAAGCATTCACTATTGCTTTGTCAACAGATGTGGTTATGCCAGTGTCACCTCATGAATTCCTTCTGTTTGATTTTGAAAACACATTTTTGTGGGTAAAATGTCTGTTGACCAAGGTGTTTAAATCTAACAAGGGGCATTAAATTCAGCAAGTTTGTTTGTGCAAAAGCAGTTTCCTGTTTTACCTTCCAGTTTTCTCTTTCCTCTCTCCTACGAAGAGCACAAGGAAACTGAGTGACCTGAGTTTGGCTCCAGCGTGGCCAGAGCCAGGCCATGTGTGCTGCAGTGAGGGCTCTGTGTGTTCCCCTTTGTCTCAGAGCAGAGGATGGTGTGCTGAAGTGATACTGATATTTAACAGGTTAGTTTGGTTTCCTGCAAGCAATGTTAGCCTTACAGAGTACACACACAGCTTTCACTGCTTCAGTTATGCTTCCTTTTGCATTGCGCTTCTCAAATCCAGTCGTGTGTGTTTCAGACCAGTACATTAAGAAAAAACCCGGGTTGTGAATGCCAACACAATTTTTAACAGTGAATTGGAGGCTGAAAATAGCTCACGTCTGGGAGATTAGACCTGGCTTTTTTGGTCTTTTCTGTACTGTTGCTTACTGTGTGGTCATTCTGGTTTGCAGACGCTTTTGGGTGGTCAGGGGCCCAAAGCTACAATATTGCAAACACACGTGAGATTTACTTTATTTTTACAATTTACTTATTGGGATCATGTAAGGAAATTTAAATGTCTGCTCCAGTGCTTTCTCCATTAAGCCAGGATTTGCTCAGTTCCAAACGCTTTAGTGTACAATTTTTAAATAAAACCAGAATTTTTTGTCTTTTTCCAGAAATGCTTTCACTGAACTGTTATGGACTAGTTCAATATAAATAGGATTTGTCTGGATTTCATACCAGCTAAACAAAAACCAATGAGTTATTTAAAAATCCTGTAATGATTTTTATTTTGTTTTATATCTTTTGTTTGAAACAAAAGTTGAAAAGACCATTTTCCAATGGAAATGCTAATTTGAGCAGAAAGCAGGTTGCTTGGGGTTATTTTTTAAAATGTAGATTTTAATTCATCTATCTAAAGAGTTTAATTGTTTTAAGAAAAAAACCTAATCTAACAACCCCAGTAGTAGATAAGAGGAATGTTTATAAACTGCTTGCCTAGATAAAATTGTTTTGATTTAAAAAAGGCCAATTAAAGCACTTTCTAGCTAAGGTTTTGTATTCTTGTAGCTATTGCAGCTTGTGTTGCACCCTTTGGAGAAGTCAAGCTGAACTCTTTGCTGCCCTGTGCCAGCAGTTGGAATGAGCTGGTTCTGAAAGGCCGGGCTCTGCTCTGGGTACCCAGTGCTGGTAGTTGCTTAATGCTTTTGTCAAACTGGGCAGGTGTTGGTGACACTGCTTATTGCAGCGACCTCCGTGCCTGGGCCAGCTTTGGTGAGCTTTGTGTTCCTGCCGGGGTTGCATGGGTGGGAAATCTTGGAATGAAAAATCCTGCTTTTCCTGGGAGTAATGTAACAGAAGATTGCGGAGGAAGTCATGGAAGAGATGAAGGGTAGATCTAATTGTTCTCCCACACCATGTCAAGATTTTTCAGAAAGTTTTATCTATCTTGAAGAATAACCAATGAGCAAGTAATTACATTTATTCAAGTTTGTTAGCCTACTTTCCTAGAGGCAAAGTATCATTTCCTAAATGATTTCATTCATAAATGCTTAAATGAGTAAAGTAATTCTACACAGATGCTGAAGGAGTCCATTGTCTTTCTTACAGTACAACTTGTCAGTGAGAAAGGAGAGAGTAAAAGTTTCAAGCTGTCAAGAAGAACTGCATTCAATCTCCTTCTGGGTCTGCTCC
Source organism: Pomatostomus ruficeps (assembly GCA_013400735.1). NCBI lineage: Eukaryota > Metazoa > Chordata > Aves > Passeriformes > Timaliidae > Pomatostomus > Pomatostomus ruficeps. The sequence goes on along the minus strand of VYZT01062799.1, from coordinate 24,485 downwards.
TATTCAACGAGGCAGGTTTTCTGGCTAATTTTCTCTAGTCTCAAGGTAGTGATGTTGTGGCTGTGGGTATCTGAGACAAGCAAAGCCCTTTGGAGAAGGTAGGGTGTGATTTTGTGTGATTTGATGTAGCTGGAAGAAGCAAAGAGACTTTCTGAAACCCCTTGGTGGGATTGAATGGAAGATGCACTTCTTGGCAGTAACAGCAGGATGATGATCCCTCCTTAACCTGGGAATTGCTGCCCCAGATGCCTGTCCCTTGTGTCAAGGCCCTGCAGGGGAAATCTGTGTGTGTTTGAAGTCTGACAGAGGTGCTTAGGCATGGCACCCATGAGAATAAATAGATAAATAGCAGGAGTTGTCATATAGTCACTGTAATACAGGGATCAGTCTTTAAAAAGGAAAAAAAAAGTAGCGTCTCTAATAAATTGAATCTAGGTTAAGAAAAACACTGAAGCTTGATACAGTCCCCAAGTCCTCCTCCTAATCAGTTGCTTGCTGTCTTGTGTCCTCCCTTGTGCAATTTCATATATTAGTTCTCCTGTTACCGTGTGATCTTCCAAGGTCAACCAGCCCTGCACGCAAATTACTCAAGGAAAAGCCATGTACCTGTCAAAGCCCTTCACTCCCAAGGAGTGCAGTTCCCCCTTTGGCAGGCTGCTTTAGCTGGTGTTGCTGCCAGATGGTGCCACGGCAGAGGTGCCAGCCCACAGCCGCACAGCTGTCCTGGAATGCAGAAGAGGGGCAGGGGGATGTCATCAGGCTGGGGTGAAAAGGGCTCATGCTTCTGGTAGATCTCCTTAGGGCTGTTATGGTCTAATAGCAGGAAAATGGGAAATGCTCTGGTGAGAATGAGGTGATTGGGAGCAGGATTGTGACCTGTACAGTTGTAAGTGTGTATTTTCTGTCCTGTTATGAAAAAGGCTTATCAATACCTCTGAGATATTGCTGTCCTAATACCTGCTTAACTGCCATCAAAATATAATTATTCAATTTCTGGGAGATACATTAAGCTTTAATCCTTCAAAGTAATAATCAATAATTTTGTCAAGAGAAGAAGCTCCTGGCTTGTTTATTGCTGTGAGGTGCAAAGGTAGGAGTTTGTTTAGAAGCATTTCTTGAGGGAAAAGTAGCTAGAGTGAAATCTCTTGTGTTTTAAAAGTAATCGCTAAGGAGTAGAGTGTATACTTAGGCAGATATAGCTGTAGCAAAGATGAAGGATTCATAATACAAGTGAACTTTATAATTTAGATTTCAATTCATTAAAGTGCAAGTCATTCTTCTAGGACAAATAATTTTTTAATTACTTCTGTGTACAATTGTAATTTGAATCATGTACCATCTCTTGTTTGCTCAAGACATTTTTCTCTACTGAGCAGAAATCTTATCTAAAGCAAGAAGCTTCTTGCTTTAGAAGGGGGGGGGGGTTTTGATTGGATTTTTTTAACTTTAGTCATGCTTTTATGGTGATTTAAGAGAGTTTAAGAAGCAATTGATGACTTTTAAAGCAACGGCATTCCAGGGCTATGTAGTTAGCTTAAATTTATTTACAGTGAATTTCAGTCCCAGGGTTTTCTTTGTCTTCAGAGCAGCTTTCAATGATCAGCCACAATCCAGTGTTGTAGATGAATTTCAGCACAATATCAAAAGATATTTTCAGTTCCTGTAAAATGGTGCAGAAACGACAATACCTGCACAGCTGAGTTCCACTGCCAGGGTCCAGTAGCCAATGTGCAACCCAGGGCTGGTGTCTCCAAAAGCCAGGTCATAGCAACAGATTATCTTGAAAATGTCAATATAGGTTAGGGTGTATATCGTGTTAGTTGGTACCTTTAGTAAATGGGGAAATCTGCAACTCATTTTAGTGAAGTTATCTTTAATTTAGCTTCTCAGTGGTCTTCTTTGAGATAGCTTCTTGCTCATGAGGCCTCGAAAAACTTGCCACAAAAAGTAGCTGAGACCAGTATCATTTAATGATTCAAGGGCAGGTGATAAATATGTTATGAAGCATTTCTGCAAGCTGCCAGGGAAGCACAATAAAATAATGTCAGGTATTGTGCTGGACTGTGCTAGTTTTGCTCTTGTGGCTCTGTATGTTATGAAGAAAGGCAAAATTTTTCAAAAGTAGGAGCCAAGCGGACGGTTTTTAAAAAATACTTCTCTTCTGATCTGCATCCAGTGATTAAGTCCTTACTAAAGGCACCACTTGCTTTACCTCTGTGATGGAGCCCTGTTACTGTAAAAGGGACTTAAAACTTTTGCATAGCAATCTATGACAAAAAGACCTAAATGAAGCTTCCAGAATAAGTATAAGGAATCCACTTTAGCAGTGGGGCTGGTGATGAATATGACAGCAAAGGTCAATGAAATTTGTGTGTTGTTCAGTATGCCACTATTCAGATGAAGTCCCAAATATTACACCTCCTTTTGGTGGTGCTCTGTTACTGATGCACAAACCAACACACCTCCTGCTGAGGCTGATTCTGTGTCAGCTACATGAAATATTCTTCATTCTGGTAACTATCAAATGCTGTTTAAGTTGCAGAGTTGCACCTCAATTTTCAACTTATTTCTGTAGTGCCTAGTTTGTTGGGTTTTGTGATTTCACATCTGAGCTCTAGCTTAAGAGGTAAATTCTCAGGGGATCATACCATTGTGAACACTTCAGCATGAGAAGTGTGATTCAGCAGCTTAGCTAATAGTTGCTTCTGTGACTTAATGCATTTTTATGGTTTACTGTAAAAACAGCTATTCCCACTGGTTGCTGCTTCCCAGGCACCTATAGGACAGTGACTCATTGAATCTTTATGGTAGTATTAAAAGAAAAACATTCCTTGCTTTATTATGACTAATCTTCAAGAGAATCAGGCTGAAATTTTAAACATTTTACCCATCTTTCTTAGAAAGTATACATATATTTAAAATGAAATGTGATCTCAGTAGTGGTAGTACACACAGAGCTGTGCAATATGCACAAAATTGCATCATCCCCTTGGAGATGATGCAGCTTAGTGGTCTGGTGAAGAAGGTACAGAGCTCTGAGGGTCTTTTGGACTGAAGTCCATGATTATGGAATCCAGAAGTACAATGAGCACAGGCTTTCCGTTTTCTACAATCCAATTTTATTTTTTTTTCTAGTAACTTATTAGGAGAAGTCTGTTTCAAAGAGTGTCTGTAAGAGCACAGGGTTTCAGGCTTTTAGTGAAGCCTGGGTGAGTCACCCTAAGCAATTCCCTCAGTCTTTAGAGAAGAAGACTCTTAGGGGAAAAACAACAGATAAAGATAAATGCTTCTGAAAATGCCTTGAGGAATAGCTGAGTCCTTGTATCTTCTGCCAGATAAAACATATGCATTGAGACAGTGATGATACTGGTAAAATAAGATGGTCACAGGCTAATTTTGGAGCCTGCTTTATGTCCTACTGACATAGCTCATCCTCATCAGGGTGCCGTTCCCTCTCTTGGCAAACACAGGGAGGTTCAATCCTGCAGGAACCCACGGGCTCTTCTGTCAGCTGGGGGCATTTCAGGAGTGGGATGTGGGAGCCTGAGCCATGAACAAGGTGGGGGACAGATTTTCCTGAGTTTGCAGATACCCCAGCAGACACATGTCTGTCCTGTATCAGCCAGCCAAGCTTTCTGGTTTATATTTTCATCCCAGTCCATGGCTCTTCCCGATGTCTGTTCAAGTGGGACTTTTGCACCCAGGCTCCCTGACTTGTGCACAAGTGAGAGGAGGAGGCTGAGTGCACCAGCAGCAGCTCAGGTACCCTCACAGCTGCTGCCAGCAGGGCAAGGCACACTCCTGCAGCTGGAGTGCTCTGCAGTCACCATACAGGTCTTTGGCCAGGAGCAGCTTCCCATGGTGAACACAGGACACTGAAAGGTTGTTATCTGGAAGATATCCTGAGAGCTGTAAACCCTGAAAGTCACTTGGAGAGGCATATTTCATTTTCAGTTCATCGTGTAAATGCCTAAGGCCTTTTTTTTTTTTTTCTTTATAATCCCCTCTTCCAATTTAAACTTTCTGGTATTCATCTGTAGATGAATCAGCTCCAACCTTATCTCAGTCCAGGAGAAAACCTGTAACAGATGCATCACAGTAGCAAATGATTTTAGCTAAGCTCCCTGGTACACTTTGCTCTCTCTTTAGTGCAGTTGTGTCCTAAAATGGCACGGTGACTTTTAGAAGCTGAGAGAAAATTTATTAAACCAAGTCAGAGCTGAACACTAAAGAAGAGATGTTGCAGGCAGATAGATCCCCTCTAGAAATCCTGCTGGATAGCTGTGACTTGTAAGGTGCATTAAAACCACAACAGCAAAACAAGCAGAACTTCTAAAAACCTAGTGGAATAAGGGCACCTTTCATAATTTCAAAGAGTAAGGTCTGATTTTATTTGTTATTTTACCCTCCTGAGCAGATGATAGAACCTTTAGAAGCAGCTGTTTTGAATCAGGCCTTGCATTTTTAGGTGTGGTAAAGGATTTAATTCCTCAATCCTGCATTGGTGAATTGCATTTGTATGGGCTTACAGTTGAGCTGTTTCCAAGAGTCAGCCCTAACCAAACATTTGAAAATAAATTGAGCTACCATTATGCTATACTCCTCCAGAGAGCCTGCCATTTTCCTGGAAAGTTATAGTGCTATTAATTTTTAAATAGCTAAATATCATCCATAAGAAAAGCCCATATTAATTGCCAGAGCATTACAATTAGGTCCACTACATTTTACATCTATGTGAAAGTACAAATATGTAACCCCAAATGCAGTAAATTAAAGTTTTAATTTAATTTTGGAAGGTTTTAAACAGATGTTAGTATTTTGTGTTAGCTAGTTTTATCCTTAAATTGCTTTAAAATGATGCCATAAAGTTTCATTCTTGTGATTTGCTTTAAAGGGTTTAAAATATGAGTCAGTCTCTTTTCAAAATAGTCATATTCCTATGAAGTGATCCCAGTTTGGTATCAAAGGAAAAAGGGCTTTAAATCAATCCTTTTTTTGAGCTTGAAACATGACTTGTACTTGTCCTACAGAGCCTGTGAAAAAACACCAATTAAATATGCTACTCTGGAGGGCTCGTGAATTTATTTCTAGTGTTTTCTAATGACTTTACCAAAAAAAAAAAAAGGCAATGAACTGCAGCCAGAAGGACAGGATTCGCTATGCTGTGTTAAAGGTGCTTCATGAGGGACAGAGGAAAAATTTCTGAAGAGATCTCTAGCTGCAAGGAAAGGTATTAGTGTAAATACATCAGGCCTTCTGGACCCAATGCTAGAAAAAGAAGAGTAAATAAGAATAAATTTGAGAGGTTTGAGTATGGAGCATCTTCAACATCATGCCTGCAGACAATTGATGGTAGTTAGGGTGTTTTCCCCCAGATAACAGAGAAGATAAATTTTGGTTTTGGACCAAATGAGTCCTGGCTTGTATGGAATCCCTGAATGGACAAAGGAAGCTGAAAGGTTTTTAAATAGATCTTTGGCAGCAATTTTGGATGTTACAAGCCCCAAGCAAGACATGGGGGACAGGCAGGGCAGTACCAATGGGCTGTTGGTGTCCACTGGGACACTGCTGTCACATCTGGAGCAGGCAGCTGGTGGCATCTCTGTGTCCCCGCTGGGCACAGGTTCCTTGGGTGAGGACAGAAGGGAGGGGTGACAGCAGCTGCTGCCCAAGGTGTGGCACAAACAAGTTGTGCTTCCCTTTGTTCCGAATCACTGGTTTCAAACTTCAATAATGGCTGCCCTCAAAAGCTGTGCCAGCAGGCGGGCTCTGCTTCTCACGTGTCCCTCGGAGCTGTGGTTTGTTCCCCAGCACCCCACTGCTCATGGGCTGCCCTGCTCAGAGCTTTGCCTTCAGGACAAGCCCCTGCAGGGCACTTGGCTTGCAGGGAAGCTGTGCTGGAGCCCTTGGCGTGTCGTGTATTCCTGAAGAACTCTGAAGGGGCAGCCACGTGCTTCTGTAGGTGCACTCAGTTCCAACCAGCACTGCACTCTTGGAGCACATAAAGGAATAAATCCCTTAACTTTGTTGGGATTTGATCCTCCCTCACAGTACCTGCCCTTAACAAAATATGAACCAGCCTTAGGTCTTATGTGGTCTCAATGTCATGATATTGATCAATAACAATAAGAAGATGTGGACAGGTGTACACAGGTCTATTTTAGCAGATAAAAGGGAAAGCCAATAAAAAACATGAATATGCAATTTTGCTAAATTAAGCTTTCTTGTGATCAGTTTGTTTTCCTTGATGTGCAGTCAGATGGTTACTTGGACAGTTTCTGTTCTCACTAATGCTGATATAAAACTCACACCTTCAATGAAAAAAATTCCTTTGCAGCAAGTAATTTTGTGTTTAATTATTAAATGCCAAGGTTTTTTAGTGATGCAAGTACTGTTTCTGTAGGAATAAATAACACCTTATTGTGACAGTAGTGTGCTGTTATCTGCTACTCGTTCTTGATAAAGGACTTTTTAGGCAAGTCTCAGGTATCAGCTAAAGTAGATTCAGGGTTGGGAAAATAAACAAGTGTCTTAGATTTTCATTTAGAGTTGATCTGTTTTATCCACAATATGATGAAAATTTCAAGCAAGTTTCCAATTTGTGGTACTGTCCTAAATTATTTCAGTCCCATCTTCTGAAATCCTGATTTAATGCAGACCTTGCCAAAGAGATCAAGGAGAAGTGTACATAAATAGTTTTCCATAGCGAACATGCTCTGCAAGGTATATTTTTTTGTTTTAGTTTTAATTAACTGCATCTCAGTTACAAATATTTGCAATGAAAATCTAATAAAGCTTGCTTGGGTTTGGTTTTCATTAACATTGCAAAACTAGGAACAAATGAATAAACATGCATGAAGGGATCATGAACTGTCTTGAATGTACAAGGGATTATGTCCAAGGCTTTGAGCTCCCTTAGATTTCTGAGCTGGCCTGGTTATGGTTTTGCAAACGCTGGAACCTGCGACAAATTTAAACACCATCCCAGGAAGTCAAATGGTTATAATAATAGTAGGGAAACTTAAGAGTCTCTGTAGATTAATCTTAAAACTTTTGTCACAAATTAGATCTAAACATGAAGAGAATTTGGGATGAGAGTAAGAGGGGGAAAAGCCGAGGGACTTTTAGCCTTGTTGGCCTTTGTGACTCAGACAACCACCTCAAGTCTTGTTGAAAAGTGGTGGTGTAAGGATTACAAAGATGTAAGGATCATGGTGTTCACAGAAAATCCCAGGCTTTGCTTTAAGACACCTTAAATTTTTTTTTTTTTTTTAATAGGGACAGGTTCTTGTAGCTATTTTTTCCACTTGTGGCTTCATCACTGTATTACCTGGGGAAACCTTCACATATTTTTCCCCACTTCTGTTTCTATTTTAACTTTATGGAGTAAGAGTGTTTACTATAGATCTAGAAATGAAGATCAAGAACAATTATTGTGAGGAAAGGACTAAATGGCTAAATTAAATACTTCTAAGCCAATCATCAGGCAGGATTGACTATGTCATGTATAGAAATTTTTTCAAGAATTTTTTTAGAGTAATTGCAGTTAACCTTTACTTTCTGTGCATCTGTTTTGAGATTAGTTTTCCTCACAGGAGTGTTTGCTTTACAAACATGATCTCAAAAAGCTCTGGATTCCCAAGTCCATAGTTCAATACATGGAGATCAGAACAGGAACATCTCTATGGCTGCACCATCAGCATCCTCTTGATGTGTGATACTGAGCCAGTTTGTGAGGGAAATACAGTGGATGTGGAGAAAGTGTGGATATGATGTGGAAATTAAGAGGCTACTTGAAATCCAAGGCAACAGCATATTTCTTTATAGTAGCCCTGCTTACCTTTGCATCAAGAAATCAAAAGAGAATTTTTACAGCTGGCTTTGACCCTCTAAGCTTCTGTCTTTCATACTGTTTAAAACTTCTTGGCTGTTACTGCAAACCCACTGTCCTGGAATTAGTCTTGCTGTCTTCCACAGCTGTGGTTTAACATGTTCAAGATGAGAATTTCATTAGAGAACCTTCATGTTTGTGGATTCTTAACACAAATTCTAATAGAGACAGAAAAATAAAGTGTGCATACCTGTAGCAACAGAAATAGTACAGCCACCATGAAATGGGGTGGTTGAAAGGAGTAGGGTTGAGATTGTAAAAGCAGTTTGAATATGCACGATTGCCTTTCAAGTGACTTGATGTGGTTGTGCCTGTTTTCCCTTTACAAACATTTAAGCTTTTGAATTGGCATTAATGTTAATGGAAAGCAAATTCTGAAATCACATGTGTAATCACAGAGGTGAATTTCAAATACCACATGTTTTACTTGTAGGAAAAAAGTGTTGCCAAATGCCAAAAAAAATTCAGGTGCTGATAGAACTATATTCCATATCATAGGCCCAAAGATTTTGCTCATTTCAGGCTCCTTCTCAACACATTCTTGTGCCTATCTAAACAAACATACAGGTTAATACACTGTAGAGAGCTTCCTATTTAATTTTGACCTCTGGAACCCCATTTGTTTATTAGCAGGGCTTCCTCTACAATAGACACCTAGGAGCTGTTCACTTCTCTGTGGCAGTCAGGTAAAGATCAGCTAAAGCTGTGTTAATTTATAGGGATCCATGATTTTACTTCACTGTGAATGAACTTCGAACTTACATTGTAGAGGCACTGAGCTCTTTCCAGGATTTGTTCTGAAGCCCATTATGCTCAGTGGAAGACTCCCCTTGACGTTTTGGGCATTGGCTCAATATTTTGAGCTGCTTCTGCCTCCTTCCAATCCATTTTCTTTACCTAATTATTAAGTGACTTCAAAGCTGTGTTAGCACATTTGAGGAACACGCTAAATAAATGCAAATAATAACCCTGCATTTTCCAAAGTTTTTCCAGATATATTAATTTCAGTGGTATAATGAAGCATAAGGAAATTACAGTTAAAACCTCTCTTTAAATATGATAATGAATATATTGTAATTGCTTTAAAGAGCATGTGAAATACCTGGTACATGGTCAGAATGTATTTCTTTGATCCTAGGTACTCGGTTAAGTTGTTTTACTGTAATCCTCTGCAGAGGTTAAATGTAGTGTGCACCATGCTAAAATGATGAGACATCGTATTTGGAGTCACTCACACAGCCCAGAGTGCTGGTTAAGGTGCAGCTACTGTAGCTCAATAACCATGAAAATTTCCCAGTGCTCAGCAAACCTTGACACCAAATTCCTCCACATGCACAAGTGTAGCTGTGGAAGGCCTGCCCAGCTGGGCACTTGCTAGGTCAGAACAGCAGCAAAAAATGCAAGCATTTGTCATCCTCATCATGGACTTTACTAAAGGCTCTCTGCATCTTGATTTGTGCAGGTCTTTAGCCTCAAAGGAATCAGTCCTTGGCTTCCCATTCGCTCAGATATTTGCCTATGCACAACCCAGGCCTTGGATTTTTTTAAATAAAAAAATCTAAAAATAACGTGACATAGAAGTGACTTCATTTGGAATAAGGCTAAATTTAAGGCATAGATAATACGTGTAATATATGCAAATATACAAAAAATAAACACCCCATATCCCCACACTCTGTGGCCTGCGAGGAGGCCACCTAACCCTTCATTCCCCGAAGGTGGCACAGCTGAAACTGGAATATATTTCCACACCTCTTGCTGTGTATAAGATAGACTCTGGGAGCACCTCAACTCTATTCCACTTTTTAAACTTTTTTTTCCTCCTTGGCATACACATAAGGTGGTTGCCTTGGTTGGCTCCAATGGTTCGAAAGCTGCTAGGATGCACTCTAGGTATCCCACCACCCCCCAGCTAGGAGGATGTCTTTTTGTAACCACAGACTGCTGCAAAAGTAAATTTAATCCTGTTGCAGCTGGATCTTCAAAGGCAAACATCTTTAAAGAGCCTTTGGTGCTTCACCAAGGTATTTGCAAAAAGATTTCTCAAACCACTTTCAGGAAGAGCTGAGGAGAAGTCTAACCAGTGACCCAACCGTATTTATTTACATTTTAATGCTGCTAACGTGATTTGATGGCACAACGTTTAATAAGCAGCAGCAGTTTGAATTTCCTGGCCCAGCCTGCCTGAGCTGTGGATATTGGCCCATTGCGCTGTGTAATGAAATGAAATGAAATGAAACCTGAGCTGAGGCATCAGTGCCGGGATCTGTCACTCCTGCTGGGGCTGGGGGAGGAGGGCATTGACTCATGATGCTGAGCAGCTTTCATATCAGGAATGTGTTACAGACATTACTCAATGCTCATCAAAAAAAAAAAAAAAAAAAGGGTTTTAGGAAAAGATGTGGCTGATTTGCTTGTAAAACAGGCAGCAGTGCAGTGTAAAACAGGCAGAACTTGTGAAGGCCTCAGTGATGTTGAGATAAAGCAATTCTGGAAGGACAGTGTAAATGTAAAGTAGCTGATTATTTGTCTGTATTAGCTCTGTCCCATGATGATAAGATGGAATGTTTGCAAAATTGTTCAGTTGTACCACTTCTTTCCTAGAGGCACAAAACATTATTTAGTGTAGCAATTCGAGAGATGTTTTTCCTGTCTCGCCTCCTTCTCGTGCTTTCAGATAAAAGGAAGAGAGTTGTCAAATGTAATCTGTAGGAACTGAAAGATGACAATTAACATTTGGAGCTGGTAAAGCACTCAGTACCTTCTTTATTGTGTCAGCAAGTTTGTGGACAATTTGGCATCTTTTTCTGACTTGAACTTGGAACCCTGTACAGTTGGATTGTGCTAAAATAACAGTCTTTGGAATTAAATGTGAAATAGAGGGTTCAGTAAGAAATGATGAGGCTAACTCCATCGGGTTGTCTTATCTCTTGCTTGGATTTTGTTTGATTTATGAGGGCTGGTCCTCTGCTAACCCAGCAAATCAACACTGAACCTTTGTTTCATCTATCTTATGTTTACATCCTGAAGTCTCTTATATACCTCCTCTGGAAATATGCTAATGGTAAATATCTTTCATCCAGGAGAGGCTGAAGTCTGGAGTGGACCATGATCTTTTCAAAGTGATATACCAAACTAATAGCTAGATAAGATACATGCTTTATTCATATATTTGGCTGTAAAAACTTCAGTGCTGAAGCATTTGTGGAAAGTGTTGTTTTTTATGCAACATATTATGAATTACATTTTTGTTACAAGATTAGCCAGAGTAGCCTTGTGATTTATGCATCACGTCTGTGAGCCAAGTTCTGGGAAGAGTGAGGTTAAAAGTAGGGCAGCAATAATGAAAAATTGGAAGTAATATGGGCACGGAAAATGTTATATAAAAATTCAATAAAAGCTGATAAAATAATTTTAGGAGATGGTCAGATTTGATTTAATAACCAGGAAAAAAGGAACTTCTGAAAAGAAAGGATCTCTCTTCATGCTTGGTCATCATCTCCCTTGTGCTTTTTCCATGTTGAAAGATGTCTTAGAGCATACAGTGAGTTTGCTCTAACTGCGATGAATTTCACTTTGTGTGGGTATGGCTGGGGTTACCAGCCATCCCCAGGCCCTCCAGGAGCATCACCTGGGCTAATTCTTGCTGTGGGTGACCCAGCATTTGCATGTTGAAACCAGCCACAGTGAACCAAAGGGCCCTTATGTGCTGATAGGAATAGCTCAGCCCTCTCCGTAGCTTCTGTGAAAGCATTTCCTGGTGTTGTACCCTATTCTGTGCTATTTCTTTTGGGGAAAAGCCAAAAAGAGAATAGGAGAGAAGCTGTAGGGCTGTGGATCCCCTGTTTCAAAGTGTTCAGGTTGTTCTGGAGAAGTAGCTTGGATTGTGTGTGATCCTGCCCGTCTCAGATGTGAGACACAGAAATCTGCTGTGATGATGCTCTGCAGGCAGAACTTCATGCAAAGGTAACTCCTGCTGGTACAGGGTGACAAGGTGAGCTGTCTTTGGGGTTTGTTTTTTACAGCTTTCAAGCTCAGTGGGCTGGTATAAAAGGAGGACGAGAACACCTGAAGTAAACAACCATGGGCTTGACTATAAACAGGAGATGACTGCCTTTGGCAAATCAATAGAAGCTTTCCTTGTTGTAATTCCATGAGGAATTGTTCACACTGGACAAGCTGCCTTGACAGGAAGCATATTTTTTAAAAAAATAAACCCAGGACCATTCAGATCTAGACACATGATAAGACTGTATTAAACCAGGTGCTACTCTTCCCTGAGAATTTCTAAGACCCTGCTAAATTCAGAGGGGCTGTGCACAACTGTGAACCTCAATTCCTATAGGCTGGAATGCAGAGCTGATTTCTGCTGGTGGATTTTGGGATTAGTATAATTAGAAACTTCTTTCAGAAGCTCCCACCATCAATTCTTTTGTATTATAATAGCAGTGGGTGCGCTTCTTGACTGGAGTTAGTCACTGACTTCTCCCATACTTTTGCTTGGCAAGGCAGTGATGCAGCTGCTGCCTGCTGTCAGAGGGGCAACTGTCAGAAGTTGATTTGCTTATTTGCTCCCAACTAAACAATTCTAGGTTGGCTCAGGATGAGTTTTCAATGACTTTACCATCTCTGAATTCTTTCTTCCTCCTTATAACGGTTTGCACGGTTCCTGTTCTGTGGCAAGCAGCTCCAGTAACATTCCTTAATTTATTTTCATTTATTATACCTAACTTCCTTTGCAACTTTTTTGATGCAGATCATTGCTTTTGTGATTCTGTAAGCATGACAGCACATACTGTTATGCTGGTAGAAGTGTTTCTGAAGCTGAAGAACCACTTTCCCTTGTTTAAGCTAAATTGGACAAAAAATACCACCCCGTCACCTTGTGTACTCTATGTCAAGGCTAATAACAGAGTTCAGGTGTGTGATTGAAGAAGTTATTGTGGAGACCAGTAAACAGAGGAGCTCAGGCAGGGATTGTTGAAATTTTTTTTCTTTCAAAGATGTAAACGAATCACAGATGCAGCCAGTTGAGTGCTAGTAGCAAAACTAGATGAGAAACAAATTATGAGCTGAGAGAATGAGTGCTTTTGTTGGGTAAAGTGATGGCCTAGAGCTGTGACCAAAGAATATTTCTCCTGTTGTTTCATCCCTCTTGTATTCAAAGAATAGGAGAATTTCTGGGACACCAGTTCCCCTGAATATTGCACTGTTGTTCCAGTGCCTATTCAATAAAGTCTGATACTTCCCAAAAGTGATGGATTATTGCACATGTGCTGTTGATTTCTGGATATGGAACAGTCCTTGGCAGAAGCATTCAATATATTGCATATGTGCCCTGTGAGGGTATGCATGTCTGTAGTCAGTCTAGGGTTTCTGCCAGGAAAAGGCTACCTCATGTCTGGAAACCCCAGACAAATTCCTTACAATTCATCCAGATGAGATTAGAAAATGGGGAAAAAATAATATTGTAAATTCTTAGAAAAATAAGACCACGGGAGACCTGAAGATGTTACCTGCCTCCTTGATGGAAAATGATGTCAGTTATACCTATGACATTCCTAATTAGTTTTGTAACCTGTCCTAAAAGACCTCCAGGAAAAGTTTCTCCAGATGGAACTTCCCTGGGCAGCTCACTGTGTGTTTAACTGCTCTTAGTTTAGAAAGCTTTTTTCCCAAAGTTTAAGTCTCACCATATCTTTAAACCTGTTTACATAATCATGTTTTTCTGGGTTTGATAATTCTAATGGCTTTCCGTTTGCTTGGTCCCAACCTACCTGTCCTGTAGCTGGTCACACAAAAGAAGGGATAGGGATGGACTTAAATCTCTGCTTTGTGTATCCATGCACTGCCTTTTTTTTTTTTATACTACAGAATGGCATCATTGATTCATAGTGATTTTGGGATCCCATGTAAACATTCTGAATTTCAATCCTGTCTTCCAAAGCAGCTGCAGACTTTCTATTCCGTGTTACTTGCATTTAATAACCCGTGCTCTTCCATCAGCGAGTCATCAGCGATAGATTTTCAGGGCAGTGGCACCCAGGCAGTTGTTGGTGCAGGTCTGTTTGATTCATCTCTCCACTTTGGCAACGTGCAGGTCCCTAATCTGCAGGCAGAATTTTGTTTGTCATGTGGCACTTTGACACAGATCAAACTCCCCTTGTTTGCATACGAGGACATCAGGGCAGCATTCAGTGCTTTAAGTCAGAGCCTTTTATTTTGTTACAGAAAGAAATTAGACTGGTTTGATATAATTTGCTTTGAACAAATCCATGTTGGCTGCTCATAATCTTCTTGTTTTATTGCAGGGGGTTAGAAATGAATTGTTTGTTCATGAATTTTTCCAGGAAGCTGCAGTTAAGCTGCCTAGCCTATAATTTTCTTGCTCCTCAATTTATCCTTTTCGATAGAAGGCATTAACTCTCCTTTTCTTCTTTTCAGTGGCCTTACCTGTCCCCCACAAGTTCTTGGAAATAGCTGCTTCAACTGGTTGCTTAGGTAAAAAGGGATATGTGATATCCTCAGGATTACACCAGAAAAATATCTCACTCTATAATCAAATTATCATTTTAACGCAAAAAAGCCCTGCTGAACCCTGACAAGTGGCTCTGTGTGAGTTCAGGCATTTTGCAATTTCTCCTTCAGCAATCCCAGAGTGGTGTGTGATGGCATAAGAAGCTGCAGGACGAGCACAGTCTGCCTGATGAATAAGCTGCCTCCTCCCTTTGTCTCCTGCAGACCATCTCGTTGCCTTTAATAGCTTGCCTTATATTTCAGTAGTTTCCATGGCAGCTAATAATTTATTATTGAGCTAAGTAATAATTGCTTTATAATTATAAATCCAAGCAACATGCTGGCACATCTATCTGAAAACTTAGGCATTAATTCCTTTCATATTGATCTTCCTCCCTACTTGATCTTTTTGAATTTGTGAATTATGTTTTATCTCACCTCTTAACAGTGAGTAAAACTAATCTAAAGCTTTTGTGCTGTAACCCTTTTGAATTCTGCTGTTGGAAAGCCTCCCTGACCAGCACAGCACTAGGTATAAGCCCCTCTGAATGCCTTCATATAAATCCAGCAGCAGAAGAAACTGCTTTGAGCATGCCCTTGCCCTTAAATTTGTGTGTTTTCTCAAAAAATTCCATGATAGCCATTATAAATCTGTGATAATAGTAATAAATGTGCTTTTACTTCCTTATATAAATATTTAGTATTAACAGAAAATGTGCCTATGGGCAATAATTTTCTTTTCAAAATTTAAATGAAAATTTCCAGTGGGAACTATCCTTTCCCAGATACTGACAGAAGGCAGGCACTGATTTGTTTGCTGATATGTCTTTGTTTCCTGTCTGCCTGTGCAATCTATTGCCTACTGCTCCTAGCCTAAATGTGAGCTTTTAGCAACTGTACTCTTTGTTCTGGACTCATGCATTTCTTGGCTCATGACTGGGATCAGTGGGTTGAGAGGTAACACAAATAATAAGAGTAATCATAAATAGAGTAGGATATTGGTGTAGCTGAAAATTGAAATATGCACTTTCTGCAAATGGCAGAAATAGTTTTTTCCAACAGAGTAATATTTTCAGATAAGCTAAGCTGTTGATAAATGCATATTTTCCTACCTGAGAAGTGCATTTCTCATGCCAAAACTGAGAACCATTTTTATTTAGTGACACTCTTATGGAGTGCAAAGCTTAGTGATAATGCAATAAATCAAACAGTTTTGTTACACTATGTAGTTCTCACAAGTTAGATGACTATTTAATCTTGGCAAAATCCCTGTCTTTAAAAAATAAAGGCAAGCAAAGCTTGAAATAGTTTTTTGTTTTTCCTCAGAGTCAAATTTCCTGCCTGTTTACCAGCCACAGCTCCTGCAGTACTATTAGACCGTTAGGTTTAAAATTGGAGTGTTTCTGGGTAAATAGGCACAACATGATAGTTTCCATGACTGATGCATCTGCCTTGGGCTTGTGGCGCAGACCACTGCCAGGGCAGTTTAACCTAATGTATCACTGCGTTTGCACTGTTCTCAGAAGGATGCTGAGATGCTCGAGACACAGTTGTTCCTTATCCTCACTTATTTGGAGATTAATCTTGCTTTAGGAGACACTGTACTTCACTGCTTGGCAGGGTGTCAGCTTTGTGAAGGCACTGCATGATTAGGCTAAAGTGTTTAGTTAAGGAGGAAGCAAAAGCAATCCAGTCAACAGTTCAGGAGTAATAAATCTGGGTGTAGTGTCATAATAAAAATAAAATAAGTGAATATAGGCTTAATCTTTTTCTAAGTTGATGGGTTTTTTCATACCTGCATGAAAGAAAAAGACCCTGGTCTGCTTCTCTTGTTAAAGATCTTCACAGTAGTTTCTCCTGGAGGCATTTAAATGATTCTCCAGGTAAATAACATTAAACCTTCCTGAATATTTTTAGTACTGCTACACAGAGAGTTCAAGCAAACATTTTCAGTTAGGTGCTAGTATGTAGACAGACAAATCTTTTCAAGAAGGAGGTTTTGAATTTCAAAATAGATATGATTGTTGTATTACTTGCTGCATATTTGTTTTGCAAGACAAACTGTTTTTGGATGCATACTTCTGCTTCGGTAACTTTTCCGTGGTGCACAAGTTTGTGGAGCCTTGTAGGTATGATGGAGGTGTACAGAGAATTTATTGACACTGTTTCTCCATGGTTCTATACCTGCATGGCAGCTCATGTCTGCCCTATTGTTCCCTGCTTGTGGCAGCTCAGCTGTAACATCAAAGGGAGTTTGAAGCATCATTTGTGTAGTTAATTGTTTAGACTTGCCCAGACTTGCTAGTGAACTGAGTTCTTTACCTAGCAAACTAGAAGGCAAATACATCTGGGCCTTGGACCACAAGTTATGGTCAAACATCAAACCCCGGGCTGTTTGCTGCCGGTGCAGGTGGTGCTGTTGTTTGGGCTCGAGCAGGCCAGGTCTGATAGCCCCGAGGTTGCAGACAAACCCCCAGGAAGGCGCCGGGATGGAGCACGTCCAGGGCCCTGCTGGCGGGACTGGGTGCAGCTCTCTGAGTCTGTTCTGCTCACTGTTGGGGTCGATGCTGAACCAAGCTCTCAGCGTGGGTTTTCCACTGCCATGTCAGTGAATTTTTACTTTCTCAAGGCTAATTTTGTATATTGCTGTGCTTCAGAGCCGTACCCTGACTCCACTCCTTGTCCCAAGGGACTACAGGGGATGTTCAGGCGGGGCCACCACTCTGCCTTTGTGTCTGTAGCTGGCCACAGCTTTCTTTTCTGATGCACAGCAAAAGCAGATGGATGGCATCACTGCTCTGTCCTTTAATCTACACACACATCTTACATCTCGTCAAAGTGCTGTTTGCTTTTTTAATCATTAGCACTTATTTCCTTCTGCTGCTTTCTTCTCTATTGGCTGTAAAGGATGGTTTTCTCATGTTACATTTTAGTTTTGCTGTTAACAGGCCTGGTTGGAAAAAAGCTTTTGTAACAGTAATAAAAAAAATGTGTTCAAGACAGCACAAATGACATGTAAGTTTATTCCATGAAGTTTGGTTAATTGAAGATAAATAAATTTATTATCTTGCAATTACTGTGGCTTGTATATGTAAACAGCTTCCCAGCGAGTTTAGCAACTCCACTCAACATGCTGCTTTTGACTTGGCACTGGTTTTATTTCACTGTATCTTAAAAGCTTCTTGGAGGAATTTCCCTCCCAGTTCTTCGGGCTCCTTGATATACAGACAAGATACTGTATCAGGGTCTTTCAAACTCTAGAAAACTCCGATAGGAACACTGAGACAGAGTACCAATACAAATAAGAATGTTAGTGACTACAATGCAGCTTAAAATGTTTTCCTTTTTCAGTTTCAGAGTATCATTCTGTTCTATGAGATGACTCCTAATTGATAGCACTGATTAGCTTTCTTTTATTGTTACTATCTTCATAAGAGGAGAAGCACATGGAACAGGAGAAATCACTCACTTGGGATTATGGGAAGGGGCGTTGTTGAAATGTGAAACTGTTGTTGGAGCTTGGCAGGCTCATTCTGCCATAATTACCCCATTGACCCACAAGTGAACTTTACTTTTCAAAGAAACAATTTTGGAATGTTTCCTGGAGAACCTTTTGCTGTTGATGTGTGAGCATACAGTGCAAGATGCTACAGATATATCCAAACTTGTGGCTAAGTATTAACATGGTGATTAATTCAGCCACACAGCCACTTCCTGGTGCATCACGACTTTCATGGGAGTGCTTTGTGTCCTTCTGAACAAATCCTGTCCATGCACTTGTATGATGCTCAAAGATATAATTATTTCTGGATTTATAAAATGCAGTTTTAGTGAGTATGGAAACTTGGGAACCTGATCCCAAGTGCTATCCAAGCATTTCCCATTAAAGGGGAACCTGCCACCTCATAAATGAGAACAGAAATCTTTAGAAAACCCCACTGATTTGGTGGTGTGGGGTTTTCTATTTTTTTTTTTCTTTTTTTATTAATCACATACCTGAAGGGTTCTTTCCCCTATTCCTTGTAAAGCCATATACCCAACTGCCTTTGGTGGCACTTGATCCAGAACTGAGCAGAGAACTGTCCCACATGAGTCACCTTCTAAGCCCGTCTTCTTTTCTCAGTTTGAGCCACCAAAACCTGGTCACTCAATGATCCTCCAGTCTGCAGATGTCTTGTAAGGATGAGCTAAATATTCTGGAGCAGGAATATTTTTTACCAAGTCCTTTCAAGAAATTCTTAGTATTTCTGAAGAGCAGACTTCTTGTGGCTACTCAGATTTCCATTTTATGTTAACAATGAAGGTCTTTCAAAACATATCCATGGAAAAGGAATAATCCTGATAAGTCAAAGATGAATTATATTTGATTAATTTTATAAATTAAATTATATTGTAATATAATAAAAATGAGCGAATGTAATGGTAGTTCATTAAATGGAAAAAATTCTTAATATGCTAATGGCCTAATTCAGGAATTAATTGCGAATCCTTATTCTTTGTAACAATTCAAATTTCTTCCTTCCTTGACATGGTTTTGATAAGGTAGCTGTGGATGTTCTTTAGTGCTGCTTACGGTGATACTTTTTGTTGAACTAATTTTTAGAATTTATCATAAATTTGAATATTGGTGTTGGATTCTATTCTATGTGGAAGGCAGCAAAAGGAAAAACTGTTTCTGAATTACTGAAGGTTCATATTGAATACGCTTCCGAGCTTTCAATTTTGTTAGGGTTTTTTCCTCAGAGTTTAAAAAATAATGTTTCTACAGACAAATGCTCTGCTTCTGCAGAAAATGCAGCTCTCGTGTAACTTTCATTTCAATTCCTGGCCTGCACAATTAAAACACAAACCCAAGACCTTTTTCTCGACACTTCCATCGTCTATTTCTCATTATGCTTCTTGATGAGATTTTTAGGCTTCACAGAACACGGTCTAGGCAGCTAATCCGATGCAGTGCTAAGATCACAGCACTCCTTGTGTAATTCTTATTAGGTTAATCAAGAAACCTACTGAAGCAGGAGGTTTTTTAAGGCCTGCCAAATCTGAAGTGATAGATCAAAGTTCACAGCCCTCTGACCCTTTTGCCCTAACTTGCCTCGGCAGAGTCTCCCTGAATGGTCTCTTTGTGAGCGTGGCGGCGGCCGGAGCCTGTGCATTTGCAATTGTTTAGGCTCAGGAGGGGCATTGTGCTGTCACCGATGAAATGCGTTTGCTGCCCTTTCTGAAGTGGAAAGGTTTTCACCTCCACTGCCTATACAAGTGCTCGGCCCTCACAATAGCACTTAGGTGATCCTTGTTCCTGTCAGAGCGAGCACTCACTTTTATGACAGAGTGTAATTAAACGGCTCAGAAGCCAACATTAGGAAAACAGCAGTGAAGAACAGGGGAAAAGCTTAATTTCCATATGGTCAGCCAAGCAAGAACAACACCAGCATTGTGATCTGGAGTAGACAGTTTAAGCACTATTAAAGAGACATCTATTCTTAAAGTTGTCTCCTGAATGCTGCTGCACTTCTTTGATTCCACTTCTTCATGGTCAAAACCTCTTCCTAACCCAAATGCCTCTTGCATGGCATTGCTTCTTTGGTGTTATTAATATAATAGCAAGGATTACTTTGAATAATAACACTGAACTTTAGAATGGAAATCAAGTAATTTAATTAAATGAAGTTTGACCTAGACAGGCTAATGGAATTTTGGTAAGGTTGCCTTCATAACATTCTGATTTACTACATCCTTTTTCAGGGAAAATTACAAAATCAAGATCGCAGTAGAATTGGGGTAGAAATGGTAATTATCCTTCTAAAGAGGGACTGAAGTTTTTTTGATAAATCCAATTGTGTTCATTTATTTTTCAGTTCCTGAATTAATTCCCCCCAAAATGTAACCAGTGACTCCCTGGATTTAGCAATTTGCCAGCCAGAAGGGTTAAAAGGTTTTTGCAGTCATATACGTTTTGAATTGCCCACAGCAGCTATTTGAGTACCCGAATGTAAAACTGAACATCTTGGTTTCAGATGTGCACATTGTTAGAGCCACTGTAATGCTGAACTGGTCTCTCTGTGCTCCCAGGGCCAGTGGGAATTTGGCTGTTGGGAATGTGAGAGAGGTCTTTGGGATGAGTTATCAGGGTCTGTGTTCTTGTATCGTCAGAAGAACACGCTTGAAAGTTTGCAAGTTACGTGGTGCAGAAATGGAGAAGAGAGTGTGAGCAACGTAGGTTTATTGGGGGGTTTTTAGATTTATTTCTCATTGAATTGAAAGCAAGGACTTAGGAACTCAATAACTCTTATTTCAAGAGCAGTTAACTGTAAAGTCAATGAGTCAGTTCTTGTATAATGCTAAAATTATCAGATATTTCTGAGAAAACCCTTACAACCTTAATGTACATGAGCATGGTATCAGATATTACAGGAGTTTATTACAATAAAGTGAGAGATGTTCAGATCTCTAATTTATTAATTAGGGTGTCAATTGATTAAAGCAGCATGTTTGTTTACAAATCAAACAAAGCAGTTCAGGCAATTATAGTTCTCCACCATATTGCAGGAAAACATTTGAAAGTCTGACAGGCAGTTGTTTACTCAATATGAGTATTAAATTCTCTAATCTGCAAATTTACAGAAAATCACTGTATCACCTGCTGGAAGTTCTCAAGATAAATACCTGGTGGACTATTTTAGTACAGTCAAGTTGCAGCCTGCTGCCTTTCAAAGAGAAAAAGTGAAAGGCAGGAGTGATAAAAAAAGATGTCTTTGAGGGGTCTAAATTTTTTCTGTCTTGACTACTACTTAATTTTAAAATGCATCCTTTTGCCTGCCACAACCAAATAGACTTCTCCTCTGTGTATGAAACAGAAGTGCCAGCTTTATTCGATCCTTATATACTGAACATTAAGGTGTATTAATGTTGTATAAGACAAAGTTTATTCTGGTGAATTGCATTAACACAAGTGGTGTGACAGGTACAATACAAGCACACACTGTGGCAGCTTGGGAAGGAGTGCGTGTGCAGAAGAGAATATTGGCATCACTCACTGCAAAATGATGCAGAATCTTTATTTATGGCTTGAAAAACTGACAGAGGTAGTTAAATCTTTGTGTCAGTCAAGTCCTGATTTAAAACTCCAGCTGTTGGCATTCAAGGACTCAGTTATGTTATGACATTTCACCTTTTTTCTCTTTACAGCACAAACAGTGCCCAGGCTCCTATTAAATATCTTATTTTTTCTTAGTATTTCTTTATGCTTTTCTCTCTAAATAAAAGCAAGGAGGGAAAAACTTCTTTCCAGCAACTTTATTTTTCACTTTTGTTACATCATTATCATTTTCACAGTTGTAATTCCATGGCGTTTCTTCCTGGCACTTGCCTAGCCAGCGGAGCCAAATGGGATTTACCAATTTACTTCTGGAAACTAAATGGCCTAATGGTCCCCTCTGGTTATCTACCCTTTCAGCTGGTGGGATATACGCTCTGCCTCCTGCCTGCTTAGTGCCCTGTAGATAAATTTGAGCAGAATTTCTGTAGCTGTCAGAGTGATGGATGGGCGGTACAGTGGAGCCTGCTCAGCCAGAGCAAGTGGCTGCCTTTGCCATCCATCACTCTCGCTGCTGTCAGCCCCTTGATCAGGCCTGCAGAGCAGGTTCAGACTTTGTCTAGGTCACAGTGCCACAGAAAAACAATTAGTTTGTCAAGGATATACATATTTTAGCATGAGGATATTTGACATCTGAAATGCTGTTTTGTTCTGTGTTTGATAAATCAGATTTTTGCTTTGTTTTGAAGTTGGAGCTCTGTGCTTAGGGGAGACGGAGTGTGTCACACTGGATATTCTTGTAGTTATAATTATGGTGGTGGGAAAGAAAAGTGTGGGACATGTTAGAAACAAAGAAAACCGAGAAGCAGCATTTTATACCTGAGCACTGGAGGCAGATGTATGTTTTAAAATGGCTGTTAAAAACAGCTCTGGCCTTTTAAAGCATTTAGGATTTTTCCTACCAGCAATTTTTGGGAACTCTGGTTGTTTTTGGGCTTTAGGTCATTCTCTGGCTTCATTTGTTGGCTCTTTCGACTCACCAACTATTTGTGAAATAGAAAAGTACCAGACTAAATTAAGTATTTCTTCTTGTGTTGTATTTCACGAAGGCTTGTGTTTCTCTGTATTTCATTACATTTCATGTGTTCAGCTGGTAACTTAAGTTTCTGCTCTTAAATGCCAGGCAGGATTTTTAATTCAGAACAGTCCTTAACTCTTGCCCATGACCTTAACTTTTTTTTCCTTTGCACTTAGAGACACTGGGAAGAAGAAAGGAGAGATACCCAACAATTCATTTAGCTGGCAGTGAAGCAGGGTTAGCTGTTGGAATATTTATTGTCTTACGGTGGTTTTTACTATTTTTTGAGGGACTTTTCCACAGTTCAGCAGGAAGGAGTTGCGGATATGCCCAGGTCCTGCTGGGGGACACCCCGCAGGAGTGCTGCCTGCTGCAGAAGGTGTGGCTCTGCTCTGGAGGCAGCCAGCTGTTTGCTGGAGAACGCCTGAAGCCTGGGGTCAGGCTGGGAAGGAGAAACACTTGTGGTGTGAACACGACTACACCAGTACCACAAACTGCTTTTTGGGCATGAATCACTCCAACAAAAATAGTCATAGCAGCAGAGCCTTGAGGTTGTCACAGGGGTTAAAGCGCCTGATGCCGCTCCTGAGTGCACTGTGGAGCTGGGGAACACCAGGCTGCACGAGGGCTTTGTAGCACTCCTAGAACAGGCTGTGAGTGGGAGCTTGAGCAGGACCATTTGTGCTTGGCTGAGCTGACACAGCTCTTCTGACCCCAAACAGGACACACATCTTTGTTCTTCTGTCCCCACAGTTATTCAGGAATAGGTGTGGTAGCACCCACTGCCAGTGAACTGAACAATCTGCTGGTGTGCACAGGTACAAACCAGTTATCCTTGGCACAGGCTCTGCTACTGAAGAATCAATGATATTTCCAAAAGTAAATTGGTTGTGTTTAGCATCTCAGTGTCCGAAGAAAGTGTTGCAATTTCTTGCGAATTAAATGGCCTTGCAAATAACTACTGTGTTGTGTGCTTAGGTGGGAAAGATATTTAAGGCCATAGTCTTCTTCCTGAGCAGCTTGTGTGGCACAGGGAAACTGCAGAGACAAACTGACTGCTCAGGATGTGCTGAGCGAGTGCAGAAATAACTCTGCTCCTTGTTCACTAATATTCCTGTTATCTATCACCAGCCACTCTCTGTCAGCTGGAACAATTGTGCTCACAGGATTGTTTTCTTAGAAGTCTGCTACATATTTATGTTCAAGTGAGAAGGATTTCTGCTTGGAGCTCTTACCAGTGGGATTGGTATGGGGGAAATAAATCTTTGCCAAATTTGTGTTTTTCACATTTTCAAGCACTCAGTTACATTTATCAAGTTTCTGGATAAATGCAGGTTATCTTCAGCTGAATAAAATTGTAATGCTTCTCCTCCATTGCTAGGCAGGAGTTATTTCTGTGTGGATGTTGTGCAGACAGCTGCCTGGATGGCTGTGAGAAGGATGGCATCACTCAGGCTGTGTTGACATATTTAGAAGGAATTAAGCTCTCACCACACATCTGTATTTTAATAACATTGCTTTTTCCAGTGTTTCTTTGCACAGTGGAACAAATCAGAAATAGTCCCTGAAGCTGAAGGCAACAGAGGATCTTGTTCTAGCAACAGTGTGTTTCCTAATCCTTTTCCAAACCCTTCTCAGGCAACTGCTTGTTACATTATCCTATTCAAACCTCTTATCCTGCTCTGTTTGATTTGTTGCTGTCCTGTGTCTCACGTGATGCATTCAAATCACAAGGTCTTCATGACATGAACTTTGGCATGGATCTAGAAGCATAATATACAAGTATAGAATAGACATTATTTACTTTAAGGAAAGCAGAAATTTGGCAGCTGGCTAGGAAAAGATGGAATTTCTGATTATTACAATAACAGTAAGGGCAGGTTTTCATTACTAAGCAAGCATATAGGCATTTCTGTTAACATGCCCATAACAAGGTAGCTTGTCATGTGTCCTGGTTTCAAAGA
>VYZT01062788.1:0-12480 GCA_013400735.1 Pomatostomus ruficeps | reverse complement strand
GTGCCTGGCACTTAGCCAGGGTGAAACTCATTAAAGCCCTTTGATTTTGTTAAGCTTTAGAAAGCTGTTACTTCTTTGTATATTTAAAAACACTAATAGCTCTGTAAGATTCCAAGTTTTTAGTAAGTCTTTCCATTTGGGAGAGGGTAAAAGGCTCCTAAACATCCGTAAGTAGCTGTTTCTATTAGTTAGTTATGACCATCGAAAGAATCTCTTATTTACAACAGAATTTTTCCAGCTTTAGCTACTAGTTGTTGTATTTTATCATGCTTATGACTGCAAGATTAAAAGCAGCATGTTAGCCAAAACTTTGGATGAAAACTAGGTAATTGATAGAGCCCAAAGGTGTCTTGAAAATTTGTAATTGTCATAGAGAAAATGTGTGATGGAAGTGTGCTAAAGTAACTGACGATCAGAAAGAAAAGTCATAAAGAAATGAGCAGATTGTGAAAAGGTTTGTATGCAGCAAAGAGAACAATCTATATCATTTGGTAAACAAGTTATGGAATCATAGAATCATGTAATGGTTAGGGTTGGAAGTGACCTTAAAAATTCTCTAGTTCCAAACCCTTGCTATGGGCAGGGATACCTTCCATGAGCCCAGGTAACTCAGAGCCCCATACATCCTGGTCTTGAACATCACCAGAAATGGGGAATCCACAGCTTCTCTAGTCAACCTGTCCCAGTGCCTCAGCACCCTCATAGTAAAGAAGTTCTAAATATCTAATTAAAAAATGCCCTCCTTCAGCTTAAGGCCATTCACCTAATAAAACTTAACCTAACCTACATAAGCTAAGAGTCCCCTTCATGTTGTGGAACATGATCAATTCAATAATGGAAATCTGTACTGACTAGTGCACTCATTAGAATTGTCAAAATATTCCAGAAGCAGATACAGTTCAAGAAGAGAGTTGAAATATGTTAGAGAATCCAAAGGGTCAAAAGAATGACTCAGTTTAGGAAATAAATTTTCCCAACAGAGCCACCTAGCTTATTTTACACAACAAAAGTGGTGGAAGCACGAACACAAAAGTGTCTTTAGGAATAATGTTAATTCAACAGAAGATTTCAGAATAGAAATGTTAACATCCTTCAACAGACGATAGTTGAAGCTGGATGAATGTGCATCTGTCAGAGGTGAATGTTTTTCAAGATTAATGCCTTCATTAAGTCTTGGGAATGTTAATGAGATTATTTCTCTGAAAAGAATCATTCATGAGCGGAATGCTTGATAGAAAGTCCAAGACCAACTAAAGAGGCACAGTATTTCAAAAGCATCTTGAAATCTGCAGAAGTGCAGATTCAATATGACTAGTAAAAATTGGAATATTTAGAGATGACATCTTGAGCCTCATTGAGTTTTCAGACAGAAAAGGTGCTTCTCTAGATATACTACATAGAACCTATGCTAAAATGAAAGCTAATATTACAGTATGTACAATAGAGATAAAAGGGATTTATGGCAGTTTTTAAGAATACCCTAAAGACAAACATCTAAGCAAACCCATCAGGCAATTTCTGAGTTCATGTAGCAATCTTTCCTGAACTGTTGATTATACCTGTTCATCTTTGGCTTATGTTTCTTTAAAATTATTACAACTGATAATAAAATACTAAAAGGAACAGAACTCTAGATAGGGATAACAGTTTGTTACTGCTGCCTTACATATCTAAGAAATACAGGAAAAAATTTGATTCCCTGGCCTTAGAAAATTTACCAAATATCATGGTAGTTTGTTTCCTCTTACAGCTCTTACAGCAAGATAGGAGATTTTTATAGTAGAAACATTGCAGCTTAATCAGTGCTACTGGCCATAAACCCAGAAGTAATTTGTTCTTTTGAAAGTCAGACTGGATGAATGGAGCATTCACTTCAGTTTTCATATCTGGTTCCTATCCTAAACATGGCATACTCTTCCTTTTTACAGTGATACCATTTTCTACAAAGTCAGGATACACCTGCTATAGTCAAAATAACCACTATTGAATGATATTTTAAATTATCCTAATTTAAAGAAATATATTTATTTCAATCACATGGCATTCAATAACTCCTTTTTCAGCCATATATTCCAAGATCATCTGTTTAATGTGGAACTATCTCACAGCCCTCACATGGTAAAAAAAGGACATAAGTCTGCATCTATTACACACCTGCCTATGTTCCTGATGAATTTCACTGAGCAACCAGACTGTTGACAAAAGCTGAAAGTAACCCTTTATGCAAATCTTCATGTGGTCATGTTTGGATTTTTTAGGGCTATATCCTTTTTAACATTTATGTCCATGCATAATCAAATTTTTGTTAAAAAACCTTTGACTAGAAACAGGCTGCCTAGAGTTCAGTTTCAGAAGAGTGCTACAGCTATTCTATAAACCCCTATACAGCTAAATTCTATAGAAATATTTTGTAAGTCATCCAGATATTTTATTGAATATTCAGTAAATGAAAGAAGACAACACAATGTTTATATCATCAGATCTCTGGTAATTGGGTTATCTCTTCATTTGTACAGATTGTGAGGAAGATCTTATACTTTGCCCTAAATCAGAGAGTTAAACTGGAACAACACATATATGACATAGTTCAACTGAAGATATGCCGGTACATTTTAGCAGTCACTCGACACATTGACAAGCCCTAAGTTTATCCTGTTTATCTTCTCAAATTTAAAAAAGTTTGAAATCTTTTCAAATTTAACTGATTTTCTTAATCTAAAAGTTTTGTCATTTAAGTTTTTTGAGTAGCAAAAATACATCCCACATAGCCCCAAATACTTAGCAATAACAAATCCAGAGCTTGAGTTCTTCTTCAAGTTCATTGGAATCACTTTTATAATTCTGCTGTAATAACCAAGTGCAGTTCCTAACTGTAGAACTGCATATTAAGAATTTTTGTGTTTGGGGGTTTTTTAATTCCATGGGTGAAAGTGGACATTACACAATGCTCAGATTCAAGTTAACGGTTTTATATGAATAAGTGCCTATGTTTCAATTCAGAGTAATATGAACCTGAAACTTTGCAAGTGACATGAAAGTGGAAGAATTGCTGGGCCAATGACAAGTCACATGATGATTCTAGTACACCGAGCAGAGAAGCTTTTTTCAGGACTTAGCATCGGAGCTGAACAGGAACAAAAGTGGTACAGATCATTAGGGAAAGAGTACAAAAGAAAATTTAAGGTGTCCTCAAATGACGACATGTCTTTCTACCAGCAATGTTAAGCCCTCTGACTGCTGTTTTGTAAGCCTAATTGAGTAACAATTGTTGAATAAAAAAGTCAGTGAAAATTACTAATTTTTCATTAAAAAAATTCAGTTAATAGGGATGTCCTTTGTATTCAAGAAGCACTGTTGTTGCCCATCTCCTATTTGTCACATGAATTATTCAGTAGATACCAGCAAAATTTGTAAAGTGATTTATTTATGAAAGCACTTATTTGGTATGCAGCCAACACTCTGTCTCATGCTTGTTTGTAATGTCTAAACTGGAAAGTGTTCAATATCTGGGAAACAAACTGCTGCCTTATTTTACAACATGTTTCATCCAGATTTTCTGATGACCACAGTTCCCATGGACTCAAATTTCAATCCAGCCACAAGAAGCATCTATGGCAGAGGTCAGTTTGTGTTTAGAGGATATAATTCTAAAACAATGGAACTCCTTCAGAATGTTCTCTTCATAAATGTTATTAAGAATTGTGCCAAAAAGTTACATAAAAAATTAATTATCATCTGTAGATTTTTTTAGTGCCAAATTTGAAGATTAATTCAATCATTAAAGAAAGAAAAAAAACCTACCAGTTTTAGTCCTGCATTCAGAGCTAGTTCCCCTTGTACTCGAACTGCAGGGCTACTGTTAAAACAGAGAATTTGCAAAAACATGTTAATTAAATAGCTCCAAAAAGAGTTCAGGGAAATAAGCAAATTAATTTGCATATTTCCCTGGTGTTTAAGGGGTTAATTAAAGTGCCTTAAAATATTTTTATGATGACATTCAGCTGAAATGTGATCAGCTGCTGATTTTTCAATTAGTTCTATTAACTTGGGTTTTGATGATATGAATGGAAAAAAGAGAAAAGTACTACCACAGAAAGCAAAAATTACTACAAAAGAGATTTTTATCCCAGAGTAGCTTTCATCCTTAGCTGTATTTTCACATACTTTGGCTACTTGAGTTTTTGGAAGCTCTGAATCTTTGTTAAAAGTGGAATGTCAAAACAATGGGAGGACAGAATGACGTTAAATTGCTGGCTGCATTATAAAATAAAATTAATTAACTACTTCAGTGATAATGCAGCTTTTGGAAAAGCTTTGTAAGCACATCATAATAGCTGGAGGGAAAGTGGTCCATTTTCCTGCTAAATACTCTTTATAGGTCATTTTTAAGTTCTGATTTTATAATAATTACACAGAAGTGCAGGATTATTTTTCCCCCAGTTCAAGCTGCTGCAAGAATAACCAGGCAGAAGTGAAAATATATCTTGTAGGAGACAAAAAATTAAACAAATTACAAATCTCGATCTAAATATCAATTATATAAGAGGAGCAATGTTAGCTGCACATGAATGAAAACAGAGTGGATAATTAGAGCAATACATTTCTGAAAATTAGACACATATTCTTCAATTTTTATGTTGGAAAAAGTTATGTCAGATAAAGATAAGCACTACAGGGAGAGAGAGCAAAGGGAAAAAAAAACCAGAATGCCAAAAACCCAAGCACAAACAAAACCAAATCTCATCCAATTTACAACCATTTAAAAAAAGGAAAACAAAACAAAGCCCATATAAGGCCAGTTTGTCATTCTGCACTGCACTGTCCGACACAACAACAAGCTCCATATAAAACAATGTTTATTTAGCCATGTATTGCAACTCATTTAATCTCCCCACTTTTCAACCAGCCCTATGGTTAAATGTGCCAGTTTCCCAAAAGCACTGAAAGTCCTTGCTGGTAGACTGTGATCCTGCACAAAGAATGTACAGTTAAAAAGTAAATTGTACTGATAAGCTATGGAAAAGGAGAAAGGGTTTACAGGCCACTCTCACCTAGCCCTGGCTTCCCAAATTTCACACAACCATTCCATTTCATACCAGAATGAACATACAGTATGCAAAGACTCTGCTTCATGAGGCACATTCTCAGCTGAAAACAGAAAATATTATTCCCATCATATGTGAAGCCCACACTTACAGTCATATGCTTTCTGGATTGTATTTACTTCCTTCGAAAGAAGAACCATCTTGGGCACATTCTGTTGTTGACCCAGCCAGAAAACCCTGAAAAAACTGTTTTTGAGAGCAGAAAATATCAAGGAAAATTCATAAAACTGACTCTCACACAATACTCCACTCTAGTAAGACCCCTCCTGGAGTACTGCGTGCACCTCTGGGTCCCCACCACAACAAGGACATGGACCTGCTGGAGTGACTCCAGAGGAGGGTCACAAAGATGACATGAGGCCTGAAGAATCTCTCATATGAAAAAGACAGGGTGACAGAGCTGTGGCTGTTCAGCCTGGAGAGGAGAAGGTTCCAGGGAGTCCGTATAGCACCTTCCAGTACTTAAAGGGCTCCTACAAGAGAGCTGGAGAGGGTTTTTTTACAAGACAAGGGTTATTTAAACTCTTTCAGTTTAAAGCCATTCCCCCTTCTCCTACTGCTATATAAAAAAACAAGGGGTTTTTTATATAGCAATAGGAGAAGGGGGAATGGCTTTAAACTGAAAGAGTGTGGAATGATATTGGTTATCAGGAAGAAATTCTTTACTGTGAACATGGTGAGGTACCCAAACAGGCTGGCAGGAGAAGTTGTGGATGTTCCATCCCTGGACGTGTTCAGTGCTAGGTTGGATGGAGCTCTGAGCAACCTGGTCTATTGAAAGATGTCCCTTTCTTAACCTATTTTCAAACTATGTGAATAGTCAATTCCCAGTAGAATTTCACAGCAGTTCCCATCCTCACAATGATCTACCACATATTGTTATGCTACTAAGAGTAGCAAGCATCACAAAATTTATATATATGAGTCATAATGAATAAACAAATTTTAAATCCTTTTGAAAAGGTAGATTCACATGGCAAGTATTTGTAGCTCACGTAACTGGTCACGGTCAATATCTTCCCAGTAAGAATTGCTTCTCCTGAAGTTCTAGACCTTTTTCTCCCTACTATAAGTCTTTAAAGAAAATAAACCCTATTTTGCTCAAGTAGAAGACAAATATTTGTACACCTTCAAGTCTAGAGATACACATTCAAAAAGAGCACAGTAGAAAACAGTAGCCTTTGTGGAACACAAAAGTAGTGTATGCCCACCAGTAATGATGATGTAACTTCAGTGAATATCACAACAAAAGTAAATAAATGTTTGAATCTCAAGAGAATATAATTCATACAGCATATGTTATCTTGAATATGTTACCAGATTTCACAGCTATTGACTGCCCAGAAGAGGAAGTTGGCAGACTCATTGCATGACACTGTTATCTCAATAACAAACTGTCAGGAGCCAATATAATTTTGATTTCTGTCTCAACACTGTTTATCAGAGGCATGTGTGGGAGGGGTTGCACATGTGCCACTCGCAGGAGGCAACTGGGAGAGGATGGGAGAAAGCCTCATCTCTGGGGAGGCTTTGCCTGGCAACCATTTCATATCTCACATGGAACAGGCAGTCAGAAGGGGAACACCAACAACACTTTAGGCTTCAGAGGGGTTGTCTAGTCAGGTGGCAAAAGGTCTCCACCAATGGACTGCAGTGGAAGATTGGGCTGGGTCTGTGTTCTCCTGTCAGCAGGCGCAACTTGGGAGGAGCTGGGAGGCATAAAAGCAACTGTGTCACAAACTCTGGGGTCTTCTCTTTTTGGTGTTTTGGTCTTATTTTTGCCCTGGCTCTAGTCTGCTTTTGTCTTTTGCCCTGGCTCTAGCCTGCTTTTGTGTTTTGTCCTGGCTCTAGCCTGCTTTTGCTCTTTTTGCCCACTCTCATCCTCCCTCTCGCTGGGTGCTTGGCTGGACACCAGCTGACCTCCGAGCCTCCAGCTACCTGTCCTGCCTCCCTGTGTTCCTGTCCAATGCCCTGCCTTCTTCGTCCCTGGGTTCCTGCCTGCTTATAACCCTATTTCGCTGATCCAGCTGTCACTGCATTCCCTGCCGTGACCCTGTCCAGGGTTCCCCACCTCCTGCCTGAGCACCCAGTCGCTCACCGCGTGTCCGGCTGCCTGTTGCCGCAGGAGCTGTGCCTGTGGAGCTGTGTCTCCGAGAGCTGCACGGGCTCACCGGCGGGCAGCGTGCACACACCCTCTGCCGCTTGGACATCGGTGGCACTCCCTGACCTTCTGATGCTAACGCCTGCTTTTTCTTTCTGTCTTCCCCCTCTCTCTCTCTCTCTCCCCGCCCAGCCCTTTTTATTTTCTTTCCTCCTTTTCTGTGTTTTCTACTCTTCTTTAGTAGGGCAATGCCTTTTTTGTTACCATAAACAGTTCTCAGATATAATACTGTCTCATTTGACTTAATTTCGTCCGAGACCATCTGTTTTAAAAGAACTCCCCGCAGTTCCCCATAGTGGAACACAACACTAACCTACAAAACATAATGACAAAAAAAGAGTAAAAAAGTATTTCCACATGAAGATGTGAAGAAACAATGATTTCAGGGATAGGTTATGAAAGATTTCTCTGAGTAAACCTCCATGCACACATCTTCCTGTAGTGACCTTGACATGTAAAGGGTCTGTGATTGATTTTGTCATCGCTTCGGTTTAAGTAGAAATATAAATTAGAGATAGAGGGTGGAAGGATGGATAAAAGATGGAGCTATGTGATTTGAAGTATTTTATTTTGGGAAAATAGGATTTTTAACATATTCAGGACTAGAAAGCCACAAGTAATATTTACTTCATATCTTCCTTTGATAAGCTAATTCAGTATTGAAATTCCAAAGCCTTCAGGGGAAGCCGTATGAAGAGTGGCTGAGGTCACTTTATCTGTTCAGCCTGGAGAAGAGGAGACTGGTGGGAGGCCTCACTGCAGTTACAACTTCCTCGTGAGAGGAAGAGGAGGGGCAGGCACTGATCTCCTCTCTGTGGTGACCTGTGACAGGATCTGTGGGAATGGCCTGGAGTTGTGTAAAGGGGGGTTTCGATTGGATATTAGGAAAAAGTTCTTCACCCAGAGGGTGGTTGGGCACTGGAACAGGCTCCCCAGGGAACTGGTCACAGCACCAAACTGACAGAGTTCAAGAAGCATTTACACAATGCTCTCAGGCACATGGGGTGACTCTTAGGGATGGTGCTGTGCTGGGAGTTAGACTCGATGATCCTTGTGGTTCCCTTCCAACTCAGCTTATTCTGTGATTCTGTGAGTATTTTACAATTAGATTTCTCTACCTTGTGTGTAGGACCTTGGATCCACAGGTTCTTAAGGTATAGCATTAGTGAAGCTGACCCTGCATCATAACATCTTGCCTCACTGGCCCAGAATACATAACCTCTGCACTGGTCACATTACAGCTTTTGACACAACATGCCAGGTTTGCAGAGCTCATGAAAATTTCTGTGTTAAGGTTTGTTTCAGATTGAAGCCATTTTGTCATTCTCTTCCCTCAGTTTGGGAACACAAGAAGCAAGGACTAGATGCAATGTTCACGGATATAGTTCACTTTATTTTTTACTGTTCCTATGTGAGTATTGTACTTTACAATATTTAAAAGGCACACTGTTACACTGCAGCAACTTACCAAAGGATAGCACCCAGTCTGTCTTAATGCATCAAAAATTAATATTAAGAAACTCCAGTAGAGACAGCAGTTGTTACTGGCCTCGCTAGAAACAGCTCTTTTTTGAGAACACTCAGTGAACTAGTTTTCATGTGACATATGTCCTCTCTGTTTCCTAAAATTCTGATCAAAATATCAGGAAGTTTCAATGCAGAAGTCAATAGTAATTCCATTACAAGTCTTTCACAATGGAAGATTTAATTTAGCTTCAGTATCACTTTCTTCCCAAAACATACATTTCTTAAATTAAATTAGTATTTCTTCCATGATTAAACATTTCAAGATGTTTGTGTCCTGTTATCTACTTACTCTTCCTTAATCAGACTTGTTTTTTTTCTTCTTCAGCTTACACCATTTTCTTGTTCATTTACTTGCAATGTTCTTTGAGGCAGTTTTGTTCCTTCGGAAACCCTCCCTAAAATACTTCTGTTTCAGTCACATACTGATTTCAAAGGAAAGTCTGAGTGGTTTACAGACTTTACAGCAATTATGATTCTGTTGAAGCAGAATAATCAATCTGTTGGAGCAGGAGGAAATCCATTAAAAAATTGTTTGAATTTTTTTTATTTTTTTAAAAAAGGAAAAAATGAAAGAAATTTTAAAAAGAGAGAGATTACTTCTACTAAGTCTTTTTCTCAATTTTTTCTAGGATTACATTTTAAAAAAAATTACATTCTATTGCATGAAGAAGTCAACTTTTATAAACTAACTGCCAGTTCTGGTGGACAACATTATATTTTTATTAGACTTTTAACATTGCATTCATGACACCAGATAAATCAATATAAAACACTTCCTGCTTTCTTTTTGAATAGACAAAATTTGTGACTTCTGTAATGTTGCTGTGGTTCAAAAAGTTATTGAATCTGCTTTGCATAAGGCATTACTCACATATGCACTTCAGGTATTTCAAATGACAAAAAATTCAGTACAACATACAATATTGAGATCTCTCATCTCATATTGCTTTCCAGTTGGACATGCTTTACTTGTTCTGTTATGCAAGAAAATCCATTGGTGACCAAGGGGGTTTAAGGCAAAATAAGAGAATATGCAGTGAAAATCTCCAGTACAGATACTGGAGATAATTCTTTTTCTTAGGTTCATTAGGGTAAATTAACAGCTGCATATCACATAGAAATATAGAGAAAATTTCATCCCAGGAAAAATATGGAGGGATTAACTGGGAGAAAGTCAATTTATACAACCTGTGTGACATCAGGAGCTTTACAGGATATGACTGTTTCTCTTATTTCTGTAGGCTTCCTATTGGAAGTTTGGGAAGAGGTTCTGTATCGACAAGAGCCTTTATATTTGAAATATTGGATGAAATATGAAATAACCTCCTGTCACACTGGAAGTTTCTATTTAATGTCCCCCTGAACTTGTTCTTTCTGTGTATGAAAGCCTTGAAACTCAGTAAATAAATTCAACAAATTCTTCCATATGAAAAAAAATGGTATAAGCATTTTTTTAATCTTTTTTTTAATTATTTTTCTCCTTAGGTTCCAGTCTCTCCATGACCCAGTAAAGGCCAACTTATTCCTGGGAGGGTTTCACTGACATCAGC
This sequence comes from Pomatostomus ruficeps, assembly GCA_013400735.1. Classification (NCBI taxonomy): domain Eukaryota; kingdom Metazoa; phylum Chordata; class Aves; order Passeriformes; family Timaliidae; genus Pomatostomus; species Pomatostomus ruficeps. Next base: position 2,137 of record VYZT01062788.1, on the reverse strand, counting down.
TAATATCAGTAAGTGCCACTCATCATTCAATAGCCTCATGTTTCTGTGCATTTCAGCCACATCAGAAGCTCTAGATAAAGGTCTCAGTATTCAAGAAAAAAAAATAGAAAGAAAAAAATCACAGCATATTGTAAAATGAGGACCAAACTTAGTTCTACCCATGTAAATCAGAGTGCTATTTATGTGTGTTTGAGTACTGAAATGATATCTTAATGCTCATTTACTTTGAAAATAAAACTCCATTAGAGCCATGCTACTTAATTTCACACACAAAAAAAAGTTTGCTTAAGTTTTTATATTTATTTCTTGAATGTGTGTGCAAAAAATTTTATTCACTGACAGCCTCCCCTCAGTGGTACTAATGGAAAGTTCAAAAAGACATATTCCAGAGTCACAATGTTTCATAAAAGACAAATTCAGAATGGAATGAAAAAATTCTTATTTAATCTCCTACATGTCACAAGCTGTTACCTTTTACCCATATTAGACTCAATAAGTTTATGAAGATTAAATCATTCCTCAGAAGATAACCTATTACCAGAATTTCTATTCTCAGAAACTGGTGAAGTCAGAGGTACTGCTGTGTATGTATCTGGCATTACAAAAGGCCTTAGAAAACCATGTTTTCCCATGTCAGTCTGGTTGAATGTGTTTTTGAAAATAAAATTTCCACACCTTTTTGACCTTTAACACTTGGAAAAGGCTTACTAAGAGGACTATGGGAAGATTGTGTCTACCATGTAAGTGTATGAGCCCAAATCCTTTGATTTCTTGTTTCACATACTGACAAATACTGATATGTTTCAAAGCAAATACTGGAGAGAAAGAGACAGAGAGAGAGAGAGAGAGGATTATAAGAAAACATGTATTAAATGTTGTGTTTGGCTTCTGCATCATGCTTAAACATATTTTCATATGACCCTCATATGGAATATTTGATTTTGCAGATGCTCAACTAGAGTCTCTTGAAAACTCTAGTTTTACCTAGGTATGAAAAAAGGCATAAAACCAGAGGGTCAAGTCCAATCAAGAATAAGAATTTAGGTAGGTGCCAGTGGAAAGAATTGTGATATTCCTTCATCATGCAAAATGATGATAGAGTAATGGCATATTGTCCAAAAACAGAGCTTGCACCCATGCTCTGTTTTTCATGTATTTACCTATCTAGTGTCATTTATTTCCTTATACATTCCTTTACCATTATATATTATACCTTAAATTAAGTCTTTAGTTCTGGATTAATCTTCAGAAGACTTCATAAATAAACAACTGAGTTTTATATGGGTTTTATATACACTCAGACAATTTTATTTCAACTGAAAAAAGCTCATCATTCAATGTGTAATATAAAAATTCATAACAGTTTTCCACATAATACATTGCTAACCCACAGACATTAAAAGCCAAACATGCTTCAATGAATAATATGATCAAACACATAATTTAACTTCAAATACAACTGACAATGGGCAAAACAAAATTGACAATGCAAGACAAATATGCATTATATATCTTATGCATTTTATCCAGAGTTATTCTCATCATTCTAAATGAAAGCAAAATAATCTGCTAAGAACAGAATCAACTGATGCCTGAAGAAGCACTAAATTAAAATCTAAAATAGCAGTTTCCTGTCCCAACCACCACTGAGTAATGAAAATTTCAGTGTGCATCAGTAAGGAAAAGAGTAGCACAAGCTGCCTTTCACATATTGATTATTATGCATCTGATCCTGCATTTCTTATTTGGTTGTTTGTTAGTCTTTGACTTGCAAATATTCCTACCTAAGCTCCCACCCTCAAACCCGCACTCCATTGTTTGGCCTACAAAGTATAATCTTAAAGGGCAGAGTCAGAGAAGTCTACCGTTTTTCTTCTATGTAATTACCTGAAATAAAGGCTCTACTCAAAAATATATCCAGATTTCTTCTTAATAAAGCAAAACTACGAGCCCAAATTTGCTACTGGCTAATGGTGATCCTACAGAGCCAAATGCATCTGGGTTTTTTGGTTTCAAAGATTTTGCCAACTTGAGCAACAAGATTAAAAAGGTGAAATGAAAGAATATAAACTACTGTTTCTATTATATTATTTTGAATAATCCTAAGTGAAACAAAATTATTTTAAAAAATAAAATA
>VYZT01062780.1:446-13554 GCA_013400735.1 Pomatostomus ruficeps | reverse complement strand
GCTTTTCTTTTTAATTTTCCACACAGGGGATACCTTTCTTCTTTTTCTTCCTGCTCTAAGGGGAGACTTTTTCATAATGTTGGGTCTGCTTTACATGAGCCCCATATGCAATACATGTGTACAAGTCTCTGATTTTAATGCACATATTACTACAAGAAACTTTCTGTTGTTATTCAAGTCCAAATCCATAAGAGGTATTGCATTTTAGGCTTTGTGTCAGAGACAGCTTCCCCTTTCAGGTGCTCACCTACATGTGGATTCCTATAATAGGGACAGCCTTATGGCACTGAGTGCAGCACCAGCACTTTCTCATTTTAGGCTCCCTCCCAGTAGGTGCCAGCTGGTTGGCAGCTCCCAGTGCCCTGACCAGCTGTGTAAGATGCAGCAGTCCCTCTGCTGCAAATGTGTGAGATACAGATGGTGTGAGAGGAACATGAGATGTGAGCCAGGTCTCACGCTCCATGTCTGAGAATCAACAGGGTTGTGTAAACAAAGGTAAATCCAGATCTGGTCTTACGTGTGAGATTTTGGGTGTGAAGAAGCTGGGGGTGTTACCAAAGTACTTGTGTAGTTTCAAGGATTTTTTACAGGCATGCACTGGTTTTTAGATCTTATTGCTTTACTATAAAGCTTATGGACAGATGCATCCCATGTAAACCAGTTCAGTTTCACTGAAGACAGTAGTGGAGTTACATCATTCCTCGCTGACTGAAATTTGGCTTGTGTGGTATTTTCTGTGTCTGTGGTGGTTGTTGGCTTCTGAATATCCCAAGAAGAGCATACTGACTGCCTTTCTGAAAAGTGGAAAGGGTCATGGTCATGGTTGGAATACTTGAAGGGAATGTTTGATTGTGTTCTGAGAATGATTTACTTACCGTAGACATGAAACACCTGAAAAAGATCCCACGGGACCACATATTTTTAATAGGGCAATGCTGTTGTTCCATGGGAACATGCAGGGAACTGCACCTAGGGCAAAAGGGGAGAAGTACTGGATTTTGGGAGGACAACAGATATATAGCTTGGGATGCAGAAGGAGGCAAAAGAACAGATCTACCACTAGAGGATGGAAGTGCTAAGTTGTCAGTCTTATGTCTTCCCTCTATTGAATGCTTGGAAGCTGACATGATATCCTAACCCTGAAATCATGGATAGGGTGAATACGCTTAATGATCAGAAATCTTGTGTTCATGTGTTTCTAACACTTTTATCACTTGATTTTATAATACTATTGTGTTTTGGCATAGCTGCAAGTGTTAGGTGGCATAATGTAAAAAAAAAAAAAACATAAAGCTCTATTCTGGCCTTTTTCCTTAGTAAGGCATAATCAATATTTGAATGTTTTTTGTGTTCCACTATGGCTATAACAAAGAGCCAGCAAGTTTCTGGATTGAGCCTAAAGGCTGCTGAAGTGATAAAACACTGAGATGTGATTGATAGTAGGAGTCATACTTGCTAGCTGGAAGGATCAAATTAACTTATCTTTATTTCAGCTTTCTGGAGCTTTTCCAGCTATACTGAGATGGATACAGAGTAGACAATTTTCTACCCTCCTCCTAGAATTGAGCCAGCATTCTCATATGTTTCCTGCCACTTTGCCTGCTGACTTAGAGTAAGAGGGTGGGCTCTCTCAAGTAGAAATAACATCAGGAGCAGCAGCATAGGGATGCCCTATTGCCCCAACACTTTGGAATGGCTTCTCTGAGTATGATTCCTGCCTTTCTGCAGTTTCTATCCTTTAATTCTCTTTATTAATGTCTTATGTATTTCAGTGTTGTTTTTGGTGGCTTAGAAATCTACTATTAAGACCTCATACCTCACCTTCTGGAGAGAATATTTGAATCTAGATTTAGTCTGCTAAGGAAAGGTGAGAGATTGTTATAAATCAGATAAGAAAGGTAATATGGGATGAGAAGGTGCCACCTGGAAATGCATCCGTGAGAAATGACAAGAGGAAAGTACTATGTGTTGCAAAGACCATGTTGGCCAGACTGTAACTAGACAGGAGATAGGAATACGAAGGAACAGTGTCTTCCCAAGTGTTGAAGAAATAGACACAACAAGTGAAGTAGCTGTGGTGCTGAAAGGAGAGTCAGGACCGATTGCAAAGATGGAGGTGATAGGGGATGAATGCTAGGCCAGGATGATCTTTTGGCTGTGTTTTTAGAGTGAATGAACTTGCAGGGTGATGAAGGGAGGTTGAATGACAGATGTCTATTTCTTCTGCAGCTCATGGAGGAAGGGGCAGATCTGAGATGCTGTAGGAGGTGTGTTTTGATACTTAGCCTGATGTCAGCAAGAAAGGGGAAGCCAGATCCCTCTGATGATGAAGACCTTATAATATTTGTAATAATTTATAATAATTCCTCAACTGAAGCTGGGGAAACAGTGACGTTTTCCAGTGAAGAGAAAAGGTCAAGAAACAGGACGGGATGTAAGCGCTTTGCTGGATAGTAGTATCCTTAGGGAGGTAGACTGTAGTTGGGGTTTAAAAGGAACTGTTGACAAAATAAGATAATTGAATGGAGAAGAAGATAACAATCATGAAGTATCATCTGTTTAATATGTTGACTAAGATTAGTTTCTGTAGTTGCTCACCTAGTAACAATTTATATCAGATATAATTGTTGCTCAGATAGTGTATGATACAACCTGAAGGAGAGTGGGTGAAAAAGGTTTATAATTATTTCACGTCTCTGTGCCCTTCTATTGGTGGATTCTATCTTCAAACAGTACTCAAGGTTGTTTATCATTCAGGGGACCTGTTAAGGTGATTTGGGATGGCTGTTCCAGTGTTGGAGGGAAATGGCCTCTTCTTGTCATTTGCCTGGTGTGCGAGACTCCAAAGTGGGGAGCACAAAGTGCTACAGGTGAGGTGGATGGAGTAGCACCTTTTTAGGGTACAAGGTTTTCAGGTCAGCAGTTTCCAGAACCTTCCTCCACACTAGGCAAGGGGAAGCTTTTGGTGTCACTAAATACAGGCGAGGTCTTTCTGTTCATCCTGCAGCACCAGGTGGGAGCGGCACATGGAAAGCAAGTGTCAGAGGGTGCTTTTTCTGTCACTCATCACACCAGACCACCTCCACAGCTGGTCTGTTTTGATGTTTTTTATTCTGAGGAAGTACAAACAGATGCCTTCCACCTGGTACTGTAACAGCACTGACCCAGAGCTTTTAACATTAGGTACCTTGTTGTTTGGTAGCTTGATGGAAGGAAAACTTTTCAAGAACATTGTATTTTCCTAGCTACCCCTGCGAGTTTACCCAACTAAATTCATGCATGTGTGAGTTTGTTTCCCTTGTATGACACAGGGAATAGTAATGCTTCTTAATCCAGTTTTGATACAAAATTGTAGCCAGATTTAAAAGGTGCTGAAAAGATGAAGAACGTGCAGATTATAGACAGTGCAGGAGCCTTCCAGTGGCAAATGTGTTGTATTTGAAGAACTTCGGAGCAAATCTCAATTACTGCCTGCTGTCATAGACATTTCCCTGCTCTTTATCTACTTGTTCTTTTTTTTGGGGGAGAATCTGATGCAAGACTCTACTGCCTTTCTGTATAGACCCAGTGGCGTACGCAAAAAGGCCTTAATCAACATTTGTATGTTCTATGCACTTTTACATTAAAAACACTTAAGTATATCTTTTAATTTTGCAGTTTCCCATCATTGGTTGACCACATAAAGGGAAGGACTGCCCACACAAACAACCTTTGGAAAAGGTTGGCAGCATGCTCAACAGTGTTATGCAATGGTTTACTAGGCGGAGGCTTGAAGAATAACTTCTCCAAAGGAAATTACAAGGGGAAAGGAGATTGCAGTTTTGCAGTTTGGAAGGTGTCCAGGGAGATCCCTGAGTCATGGAAAATCCATTGGGATTGCTTTAGTGGCTGTGTTTCAGCATTACATCTTGAACAGAGAGGAACAACTACAGGAGTTTGTTGGTTGGTGTGAAGTTGATGGCTTATACATTAATGATGTGGGAGAACTTCTGGATTACAAATGCTTAACCAGATAGTAAATGCAGTTATGTTTTGTTGTTAGGAGACAATGCAAGGCACATGCTCATTCTTCTCTTATTCTTTTTGCTGTATTTTGTGAAAATTTCTGATAATTTCTTTAGTAGAAACATTGAGAGAAAAACATTAGCTGGTGTTTTCTGAATCCCAGTGATGTCAGTACAATAGTTTCTGTTCTGATTATCAGAATACTTGAGCAATGAGACAGGACAGGGTGTGAGTGAATAACCAAATATACTGTCATGCCTTAAATTCACTGTTTGACTATGGAAGTATTCTGTTTATGTGAGGGAAGAGAATTGTGGAATTTCCCTCCACTTCAACCCAGAGGAGATAACAGAAGCCTCTAATGTGGATGATATTCTAGCTGGTCTGGACTGATTAGTAGAAAATACAGATCATCTCTATTTATTGACGTAGAAGTTAACAATTAGTGAAAAGGAGACAGGATAGACTGAGAAGTTATCAATGTCTGAAATCTGTGCTGTAGATTGTAGAGCAAGCCACTGTTGGGGTGGTTAAGCTGAGAGGTTTAGTCTGTTAAAATTTAAAAGAGGTTATTTAATTAATATTTTCCACTGGTGTGAATCCATAGTAAGTCCACTCAATTTAATGGAGTTAGGGGCATTCTGATTTCTAGTTTGCACAACCAAATTTGGAATAATCACTCAGAGGACAGAAGAAGAACTAAAGCTAGCTTCTGATTTTGCTTTTATCTGTGTAAACCTGAACTTCTGCCAAAATGATGTTGATTTACTGGAGTTTACCCTGCAAGTAAGCTTGAGCATGTGTTTCTAAGCTGCACAACCAAAGCTCAACAAGATGTTAATTTTGCTCATTAAATTCTTGACCAACCTCTCAGTTCCTCCTGCCCTTTTACGTAATATTTTATCAGAGATTTAAAGGTCAGCCAAGATCTGACTTACCCTTGTTTTCCTCTATAGGGGCATATGGCAAATAGGATGCACACAAGAGGATAAAGCTGGGAGGGGAGGAGTAGGTGGCACTGACGCCTCTGGAAATTCAGCCTGTGTTTGGCACAGCAGCAGCAATCCCCAGCCCACATTTTGAAGGTTGAGCCAGCAGGGCTGTGTTTGGCCAGGAAGCGGTCAGAGAGGTGTGTGCCTGTGTGCTTTGGCACGGTCCAAACTGCGAATTGCTCCAGCATAGGAACCTCCTCTGATCTCATTAGTGTTAAAACAGAACAGAGGGGACTTTGTAGGGAGGGAGAGGGTGGAGAAGCCAGAAAGGTAGCAGTTTAGACGACAGTTTCCTAATAACCTTTCCCACAACTACCTTCCCATACAGGGTCTCAGCTAAAGAACCTTGGCATGAAAAAAACCCCTGGCACAGGGAGGTGGAAGGGAGGGAGGGAGGAAATGAGGGGAGGGGAAGGAAAGGAAATAAGGGGCAGAAAATGGGCACTGTGCTGAAACAGCAGATTTTATTTTTATTTAGTGTTATATATGCTGACACGAGAAGCTCTGTTTAAGAGAGGTATTTGGTACCGTGTATATAATCAGAATGTGGAGGTAAAATTGGTACTTGTACTAGAGGACTTGCAACCTGTCACAGTGAAAGAATATCAAGGAGAGGTATAACAGCTTGAGTTCTGTTTGGTGTTTTCATTTAATTGACTGGATGGTGAAATACAAAGCGAATCTATTAGGAAATTATCATCAACGTGATCCAGGAAACTCCTGGATTGCTTATGCCCTGCTGTGCTGTCCCTCCATCAGATATTGGAGTGGTTGAAGTCCCCCAGGAGGGCCAGGGTGCTGCAAGGCTACTCCTCTCTGTCTACAGAAGGGCTTCCTGGTCAGGCAGTGTACAGCAGACTCCCCTGTAATGTCACTTGTCTTTGTCCTCCCTTTAATCCTGACCCATAAACTCTTAGTTAGCTCCTCATCCCTGCCCAGGTGGAACTCCATGCATTCCTCTGCTGGTCTCTGGCATAGAGGGCACCACTGCCTCCTCATCATCTCTACCTGATGTTTGTAAAGTACCTGTATTCTTCCATTCCAGCTCATAGGAGCCATCCTACCACACCTCTGTGATGCCAGTGAGATTAAAGCCCTGCAGGTGTGTGGACATCTCAAATTCCTCATGTTTATTCCCCATGCTATGTGATGCATAGAGGCATTTTAGTAGGGTCCCTGATGACTCTGATTTACTGGCAGCAGTGCTTGGAATTCCCTTTTGCTGCTCTCCAGGTGCTTTCCTGCTGACTTGTGATCCCTGTCCAGTATCTGGGCATCTGTTACTGGCACTGATATCAGATTGATCGGAGTGGATGGATTGAGGATCCCCTTCCCCAGCAACTTCAGTTTAAAGCCCACTTTACCATCTTGGCAACATGATAACTGAAGATGCTCTTCCCCTTCTCTGACAGACAGACCCTGTCAGGCCCAGCAGACCAGGTTTCTCAAAATGAATCCCATGGGCTAAGCAGCCAAACATATGGCTGTGGCACCAGTCCTCTAGCCATTAGTTGATTTACCAGGTTGAACTGGCCCTTACAAACCCCTTCCCTTTGACCAGGAGAATTGATGAAAAAGCTACCTGCCCTCCAGAGTCCCTTACCTCAGCTCCCAGAGCTCTGTAATCCTTCTGGATATTCCTCAGACTGCTTCTGCTCATATCACTTGTGCCCACTTGAAACACCAGAAGTGGGTAATAGTCAGTGGACCATACGAGGCTTGGTAGTCTCTCAGTGATCTCTCCAATATGAGCCCTCAGTAAGCAGCACACCTCTCTAGACTGTGTCACTAGGCACATATCCATACTGTGGATATGTTAAAAGATAGACTTAAAATAAGGTGGAAAAATTGTGGGAAAATATGATGGCATTCAATGCAGACAGTTAAAACTCCTTTTAATAGCAAATTCAGGATGGAAAGCAGCCAGGTACACTTTTTCAGAGAAAAAGCTAGGGATTATAGTTGAGCATGAGTGAACAAAAGTCATGCAAGTTTTGAGGTTTTTTATGAAAAAAAAAAGGTCATTGATTATATGGAATATGTGGGGTATATAACCAGAAGTGCAGCATGGAAGATGCATGAAATAAACTTTGCACTCAGCTTTGGTAAGGTCTCAGCTGGAACATTGTCCCCACTTTTGAACAGTGCAATTCAGGAAAGATATACTTTGACCGGGTAGAGGCCAGAAGTCAATTAGAAGAGGAGTAAGAGATCCTGAGGGCATAGCCTCTAAGAAAGACTGAAGGAAATGGGTTTGTTTAGCCTCAAGATGGGAGACTGAGGACGGACATTACAACAGTTTTTAACAGCCTCAAAAACTGTTATTATCAAGAGAAAGGAAAAAAAATCTGCTCACCACGTTAGTGATTGATAGGTCCGGAAGTAATAGACTTAAATTGCAGCAGCAGGGATTTAGATTAGACATGAGCCTGACTATTCAGTTTTCATCCCCGTCCCTCTCATTGGGCTCATTTAATTCACTGACATGGACATGCAGCCCACATTAACAGAAAAAGCAGTGATGATAGACAGCTGTTCTACATTATTGTCCTCATATGCCCATCCATATCCATGGAATGTCCCTCTTGCTCTACGTGTATTATAGCCCTGCATATGAGAGTGTGTGTCTGAGCCTTGATCTTTTTCTCTCTCCAAACACCTGTGTGTATTGTTGCATGAAGAGGTATTGGTTTTCCTCATTCTTTCTGTTTGGCCAGGCAGATTGTTGTCTCATGCATGTTGTTTGCCTGTGAAGGACGGAAAAATGAACAGCAGATGCTATTGCAAGTGGCCTGTGAGAGGGGATTGCCACAACAGCCCTTGCTGATTATGTGACTTGTGTCCTGTCAAGTCACAGAGAACTTTGAGGAGTAGGAGAGGGACAGGATTTAGCTCTTCTCCAGGAAACAAGGAAGCAATTAACCAATTATTAAGAAGGGAAAAAGAAAGCAGTATAATGAGGGGTGTGTTTGGGGGTGAGAGGAAGACCTTTTAGTTGACTTTCTGTGTGAAGAATTTCTCTACCAAAAAGCAGTGCCCTTGATGGATGAAAGTCTTACTCTGCTGGTAAGCCTTAAGAATGAGTAACTTCTGTGTTGGCAGGGTAGAGGAGAAACACATCTTTCAGTATGTAAACATCAGGTGCTTTCTGTCTTGTACTGTTATGACTGAGAATCAAGAGATTTGTGCCCCTAGTACTGAAAGGGTTTTAAAGCTGCAACTTTTTGAAAAAGCAAGGAGGAAAAAAGAGTGTAATGGGAATCACAGCCTTTTGTTTGTCTGCTTCTCTGCTTTACAGTCAGATCCATGGCAGTAGCTGAAATGTAAACATTGCTTCCTCTGCCAACAGGCTGTGTTAACAATTCATGTGTGCACAGTGGTTTCCTAATGCACAAATGTAATGATAAAACATTATGGGTATGGTCAGATGTTATGTGATATTCTTTATGTTTATAGTTCTATATGTAAGGTGTAAGTGGCATACATATCTGCACATACACATACTGTGTGCATGCAAATACATGGAAACTCAGTGATGTTTTACTATGGTGCACCTAATTCTTACCAATTATAAAACTGATCAAAATGTTACTCCCATGCCTCTCATGGTGCACTGTGGTGTGCTTTACAAAGGCTGCTTGTGCTTCAAAGGGTTAGAATGAGATGGAAGAGTTTGAGGGCAGGGACTGGCTTGTTTTGGGATTCTTTTTGCTTTTTCTTCATGGGTTGTCTGTGGACTTAGCCCATCTGTCAGGTGCCCAAGTGGGAGTTTTTGACCAGTGTTTTTTACCTGGAGATGTGCTACCTGTGTGGGTGGTAATGCTGTTGACTGATCATAGACTTTTGCACTGTTCATTGCTCCAGTTTGTACTGAAGTGCAGGTGGTTTGTGCAGTCAAATGAACCTCATTCACTGACAGTTTGGGCAAGCAGTCTTTCAGAATGCCTCATCGACCTCCTCAACATTGGAAATTAGCATTCTTCCAGCAGGCTACCTCTTACATGTCAGCCTGGGGAGCTGGAATGAACAAAATAGTGGAAGGAAAACTATAGGGGAACAATCCTATACTGTCCCCTGGAGGTGGACACAGTGATTAAATAAAGAAGGTTTATCTCTTCTGTTTGAAGGATTCATAAGTTCTTTGCAAAGAGACTGAGATCTGAATAAGATTGTTTTGGTTTGTTGCTTTATTCATTCACTGCATTTATCTCTTAAGCAGCTTTTTGGACAACTGCCTCTGGACTTATGACGAGAGCATTTCTGCTACTTTCTTTTTGGTGGGCACAGCTTTAATGTGAGACACCAGACTAACCTACTTGTTATTTGCCAATGGGATCAGGCTTAGGTAGTATGAACAGAAATATAAATGTTCCTGGGGCTGTTGTTAATCTGAAAACGTAGCTTTCAGTCACGTGTTAGCAACATGGTCCTATTCAGTCCATTTTTTAAAGTGGTCATAGTTATGCTGGATAGGATTCTCTATTCCAAAAGCTTGTAGTGTGCTGCTGACAACCTTGCCCCTGATCTCTTTTCACTGCTTCTCTTCCTTCTAAAGTCCCAGATGTGTCAGTGCCTTTTATCTCATGTTTGCTTGAGTTGCACTTCAGGATTGATTAACCCACCATCTCCTATGCTTTCACAGTGATTACATATGAACATGAACCTTCTCTGGGGCCTGCCAATGGAGGCTGGATAGGATCCCATGGTGTGTCATAGTCATTGTTTACTTTGTACAAGATTTAAACAAATTCGCTCAGGGCATAAGGCCATCAGCTGTGCTAAGCCACTTGGAAGCATTGGTGGAACTGGAATGTGGCCTCTTTGGGGACATGATGACAGACATCTTTATAAATGACCCTGGGGAACCTGAAGCAACAGGTATCGTACTATACAGGGAATTTATACTGACAGCAGTGTATTATAATTAATTTTGTAACTTGGGTAGATTTGATGCTGCTAAGACACTGAGAGAGAATGATTGATGAAGTGGATGAGGGAGACTGCATTTGTACTTGACAGGTGAAAAAGGTCAAGGGGAGTGAGAAAAAGATTAGCGAGGGGAAAAGGAAAAGGTAGGTGTGTACAAGAGAAAGAAAAACAAAAGAAGGAATGAGAATATGAACAGGAAGCAAGGTAAGAGCAGTGCATGAAACTAAAATTCATACAGTGCAAGGTATAATGTGAAAATGAACATACCCTTGGAACCTAAGTTTTTGAAGTGAGCGTTGCAAGCAAGTTATTAAAATAAATAGTCTTCAAATTGTGAAACTTGTCCTAGAGCGTGTAAAGGCATCTGGATATAATTCCCACTGTCTCAATTTTCCTTATTGGGTGATCCACAAAGAACCGTGAAGGATAATGCTGGTGTGATGGAGCAAACTGCACAAAAAAATATTACAAATACCATTGTTATCACCATCTTGAAAGGGACATTAACTCACTTGTATCACAAAATCAGCCAGGTTGTTTGAGGCAGGGAAGTGTTTGACCATCTACAGAGCCATGTCTGTGGCTTTGTATTTTGCAGGGTTTCCCACAGCCTTCTGAAACTTTTGGTGCCGGTCACAGGTCAGATAACGGCTGCACTCATCTGTTCTGGAAGTTCTTAAGTTTCCATTTTGAGTTTAACAAAGAAGAGTAGAGTTTCTCGGGAGCTTCGCCAGTTTTGCCATCTGATGATCTGGTTCCCATGGAGCTTGTTAGTGCCAAGACCTGGCTGTCTGTGTGCTTGAGTACCCATCTGCTGTTAAAGAACCAATCAGTGCAATAGAGCTGTAATCAGACAGTCAAAATAGGCATCTCTGAACAGTGGAAGTGTTGAAGCCTATTTACCCATGTATTATGTCTTAGTGTTGGATTCTGTGGTGTAAAGTAAAGATTGATTTCATGTCAAAGCTATTCCATTTGAGGATGATGAAAGCATTTCATTTTTTAAATAATGCTGTAATAATTACCTGCATATGTTTGTAGGCAGAAATAAACTTAAAAAAACCCCCAGAACATGCTTTTATATGTCATTAATGTCTCTCAGTCATAAAAATAGCAATTAAATGTGAAACACAGGTCTGGGGAGGATGCTTATAGACAGAATATTCTCCCAAGAGCCCTGTAAGTAAGACAACCTGTGACCTATAGGTAAAAACTGAAAGTGTAATGCAACTCTCTGTAGATGAAATTATAAGAAATTGATGTAACAAGACAGTTTACAACAGAACATAAGAAAATAAGCAAAATCTCCTCTTCCTCATAGCAAAATATTTGTTATGCCCATATTAATCAAGTTATTGCCTGCAGTAAACACATAATGTGAAGATTCTGGGTTTCATAATGATGGAGATGCTATGCATGACTCATTAAATGTTTATGAAGACAAAACAAAACATCATCAACAACAAAATAACCCACCAGCCTCTAAAGGTTAGTTGGCTGGTTGTTTTGGATTGTTGGTTTTTGTATTTTGCAAAGTGAAGCAGCTGTCTGACCTTAAGTCAGTGTGAAACTCCCCAGTGACCAGTAAATCCAGCAGCCAGGGGACTTGGGACAAGTAGAATGAGAAACTGGAACTGAGGATTTCTCCTCCCATGCGTGTCCACATATCCCTGGAGAACCAAGTTTGGGCCTCTTGGCCTCCATGATTCTGACTTCAGATCAAGACCAGAGAAGAGAGAGACCAGAAGCTGTAGTTCTCTGTGAACTTATGGCTTTGAGGTTTCTTCTTTAGAGAAGACAGGCATGTTGGTGGGTGTTAAGGGTTCTTCTTTAGTGAGTCCCTCTCCAAGTGAACCACTCTTCTACATTATCAAAATCTTACTTATTCTCTTTATTAACTTAATTATGTGTCACTAAACAAAGTACTGCCCAGTCTAGGTGAGAAATGCTTTTCTAGAGCTTTGAGTATCATTACTGAGCTGATGGCTGTCCTGCACCAAATCCAGCTTTCATGCTTTGATGGACGTTCCCAAAAACAAGGGACATAATGTTGTTTTAAATCCTGCAAAATACTGGATTTATGTTTCCTACCCATTCCTCCTTCTTGTTCCGTTTCTTTCTCACTGTCTCTTATTTCCTTGGGTTGTAGCCATGTTGAATGGAGGCCATCTTAGCTTTTGGCCTGAGAACTGGACTGGAAGTGTTTGAACCTCAAATCCAGTTCCAGTTCTTTTTAAATGTTTTATCATTGAAATTCAATCTACGTAAGTAAATAAAATACCCACAAGAAAGTGAAATTAACTGAATTAACTACCACTAGATAAAATAAAATAGGAAATAAATAAAAGAGAGAAATGCAGACAATATTAGCTGGGGATACTTTACTTCTTTCTCATTCCAGCCTGGCAAATATCCTTTTAATCTGTGTTTGATGCAACTTCAAGAATTTTTAGGAGCTGGGAGGCTGAGCTCCATTGGGCAGGGTCACGCTGGCATGAATTGCTGGAACCAAGCCATGTATCCAAGGTGTGGAAGGGGCTTACTACGTTTCTGTTGGGAAACTTGCACAAATGCTGGAGGAGGGAGTTTTCCCTGCTTTGTTCTGATCGACCCTTTTATTCTGGCCCTTTACATTTGCTCCCTGGGTATTCAGTCATATTGGCTTCCTTAGTCTGGCTCCAACCCCAGTCTTGATAACTGCATTCAGTTTGTCATTCTTCCCCTTTCCTGCCAAATTAGGCAATTCCTTTCTTTTTTCAGTAGCTGCTTGCCATCACTGAGCTAACACTGCAGTCTGAATTTCTATAGGCTGACAGATCTGCTTCTGTCACTGGTCAGAATGACCTGTTCACAAACCAAATTACCCTTCTGAAATTTATTCTTTCTCTTGTTTCTCCTCCTTCCCTCCAAGGCAGCAGGTTTCCTTATGTGCCGTCTGTTAGGATCCTGAGTCAGAATAGAAAAAATAGCCTACCTAATTCAGGGTCTTCTTTCTTAGCTAGATCCACGGTTTTCCTGTGTAGCCAGAGTGATCTTCTGTTCATCTTTTATAGAATGGGAATGGCAGAGGTAAAATCATTTGGAGAGTTCCAGAAGAAGGCTTCTGTCTCTTGTATTTTGCAGGGATTTCTTGGGTTTTTTTGTAGGGTGTGTTTTGATTGATGGTGTAGGTAGATGAGGAC
>VYZT01062776.1:9587-30386 GCA_013400735.1 Pomatostomus ruficeps | reverse complement strand
TTTCTTTTATTATTGGTGTTCACATTCCAGCAGGCCCAAAGCAGATTCCAAGCTGGGCTTTGAAAGCTGGGCTGGGCTACCGTACTTGCTAATATGATTTAAACTCATCCTTGTGGGACAAGTTATGGTACTTTAGGTCTATCTTGCTCCCAGCTTCCCAGAACGCTATGAAGCATTTGTGCATTATGTTTTTGACTAGATGTTTGCCTGAAATGGAGTTCCAGCAGAATGACCCCAGCCTCCAGCTGCCACTTGGTTTGTCTGTAGTCTCTGTACTCGCTAACACACTTGTTGGGAACAAAACAGAAATTATAGATGTTTCAGACAAGCTGATTGAATGGAAACTCTGCCTTCTTGTTTCACAAGTTGTACACGTGTGGTTTATTTTCCAAGAACTGGTTGGCAGAGATCATGTTATTTTGTTTTCCATCAGAATGATTCACTTATAGCTTCTAAAAGCCAACACCACTGTTGATACTGTGAGCTCCTGTGCACATGAATCACTCACACACAACTTGGAATATGTCTCCTTTAGTATCTATCAAAATCCACTAGTTTTCTGATGTTATAAAATAATAAATACTATTATAAATACTAATATAAATACTGTTAACTAGCAATGTAGACCTGCTTCTCTTGTTTACCCCTTATAGTTTTGCCCTTGAATACTAGCCATCTGGAGATGAATTATGGACTATGAGACTATACAAAATAATGCAGTTTCCAGGAAGAATATTCCCAACTATATAATCTTGATTTTATGCTAATGGCTTTCATAATGAAGAATAGTCCCTACAGAGCACCTTTAAAGTGGTGTTTGCATTATTCTCAGTGCATGATTTATGCACGACCACAGGGTTTGGTGTAATAAAATGATATGCTTATCTTCCTTGCAATGTATGACTACTCGAGATAATAAAATTGAGGGTCATAGGGACTCTTCTGGGAATCTTCTTAGGATTCAGCTATTGTCCAAGGACTCTTAGCTAAATGTTTGGTCTGAGTTTCATGATTCTGCATCATAAAAATCAAAAAAGTGTTGAATTATTGTTATGTGCTGATAGTTGGGTCTCAACTTTTTATAGGACTTAAGATAACAAATGCTACAATACTTTGTTGCTAAGTGATAAATATTTGCAGAGAATAGGGTCTTCTGCTCTAATATATACCTGCAGTTGCCTTGGATGGAAGTCCAACAAATCTGATACTGTTCCAAGTGTGACTCTTCTATACATAAAATGGAGACTCCACTTCTCTGAAAATCTCTGCCTACTTGTGAGGTTTTTCTAAGAGAGTTTTAGTATCTGGTAACATTCCTTTGAAGTTTTTACATAATATTTATTTTAATCATATGCCACCAACCATGCTATTGATTTAAGTTTGTAAGCCTGAAATAGCAGTGCATTTTTGACATCCTCATATTACATTGGAATGGCTGAAACTCTAGTAAATAGAGCTATTCCATTGAATGCCCAAGGGAGGGACACAGAAAAAACAAATCAGTAGCATGCTCCAAGAAATAAATCTGAGGTCAAACAGTTTTCATGGGAGACAAACTACATGGCTGGGATTATCCTGGCTAATTGTTGGTTACAAAACCTCTCTTGAGAGTTTCTCATGGCCAATTGCTGTCCTAGCTTTTCTTTTCTACATCTGTTTGTGGGTGTGGACGGCACTTAGAAGTGACCCTTTCCTTGAAGACATTTTGTACAAGGAAGCATGGATGTGATGCTAGGACAAACTATCTGAATGGACTTGCTGTGCTGTTCCTGGGCTGGCTGCCCATGTTCACATGGACAACGGACAGGTTCTCAGTCCTCAGGCTTCTCCACACAGTGGACAGTTCTGTGATATGAGCCATGTTTTGTATGCACACGAGAAGCAACATGATCTCTGCTGAGATGCAGGATAACCTCTGGGTTAAAGATACTTTGAGGAATTTGAAAGCAAGTTAAGTTGTCTGCATAAACAAGGCCATCCTGTCAGTGAAGTGTTTCTTACTTTCTGCTTCTAATTAATACACGCAGTCACATCTTTTTCATACAAACATGATTTCCAGCTCTTTTCCCAACCCTATTAAGACTGGTACAACAATCAGTGGTTTCACCTGGGTTAGAACTTGAGCATCTGTCATTAAGAGTTTCTGTGCAGTTTTAAGGCAAATCAGTCTGAAGAGCTTCATGTCTTAAATACTAGCAATTTCTGGGACCATATAAAAATTATACCTCTTTCTTTTCTGAGCAGTCAATGAAATAGCTTATTATGTGGTACAAAGTCTGAACTAGAATATGCCTGTCATATTTACTGTGACAATCACCTCTTGTACATAGAGGCAGGGCTTCTCTTTCAGAAGGCAACATTGTGGAAAACAAGCAACTGAATAGTGGGATGATGGTGGTTTTGCCAAGTAGTCACTACTTTCTTTTATAATTCTGTATTACAGAAAGGATCCAGGCGTTACAGATGCAAGCTTTAGTCAGAAGTTCTCCATGCCTTCATGCAGAGAAAAGAACAAAATTTTTAAGTGTATATTAAATGAAAATTGAAGAGATTGTGATGAGTTTTTCTTCTTACAGTAGGTCAAGAAGCCAAATATAGCCCAAGCAAGTGGAGAAAGACACAGATTTTGGAGCAGTGCAGATCCTGGTATTTAATCAACCCAGGATTACAAAAGGGACTTTGTAAGTGAATTGTAAAAATTTAGCATATTATGAGCTGCATTCTCCTCTTATATCATCGGTTGTTCATAAGCTCATTACTCATCCCTGAAGGCTGGACTAATTTTCTCAGTGATCTTCATCCTAAGTATTTTGTGAGCAGAATGTAAATGAAGTAAATTCTTTCTCATTTCATAGCAGAAAAATCTTAGATCAGCACTGCGTGCCATTTGTATCTTGTCATTGAGAGCCAGCTTGACCCTGGGCATAAAGTACAAGACTTGGATTCCTGTTTCTTTGATTTTAAGAATAAACTATTTTAAGGTTAGATTGTGTGTCTTATCCTATGAAAACTTTGTTTTTATTTCTAACTGCAGAAATATTCTTGTGTAAGTGTGTTGGTAGTACTGTCTAGCAAATACCCAGTTCAGAACCACATGACAGATTCTCAGAGATTCACAAGTGTGGAATGTGAAATGGTGACACTTCCCACCGTCTCTATCCCTGGTTTCGCCCCTGGTCTGAAACCGACAACTCTAGCTTAGAAATCAGTAACTGCTGATTATTATTAATACACAAAAGTGGAGATTCAGGTATTCCCAACTGTTTATATGTTGTATGTCTGAGACCAAGCAAGTGAAAGTATGCATTTGATTTCATGTAATGATCAAGAGTTGCATGAAAAATTGGCATGACACAGAGGGCAGAAGAAATTTGGTTTGGGGACAGGCTTAAGAGATTATATTTTATCAGCTTTTCCTGCCTTTGATTCTTTGGTAGAGAATCAGGTATATGGGGAGAAGAGTTTATTTGTGACAAGGGAGAAAAATTAATACTAGATTGGACTGAGATCACAACTGATGTTTTATATGGAGACCAATGTTTTATATGAGATGCCCAAATCTGAGGCTAAAATTTCTGTTCTACCAAACAAATCAGTCTATGATCTACTTCATTTAGCAGCTCATTACTTGTTCAGGTAAATATTTTTCCATATTTGGGTCTTTCACCAGAAATTATTGACTGCCATAGATTTATTTTCTCTCCATGTACTAGTGACCCCATAAAATTTTTGGTTCTATTTTTTAGTAGGCAGAAGTTTGCTCTTTTGTAGTGCAGTGTTGTTAGAGATTTTTTGTTGGCTTTACATAAAGGCCATACCCATAAGCTGAAAGTTGTAGTTTTAAATAAACCAAAAAAACAGAGGGAAAGATCTGAGGCATCCTAAAAAACCACACCCACTCAAACTGGTAATTTTCCAGGTACACGTGGATGTTACGTCCATACTGGAGAACAAAGTAGCATGGGGTCCTTGTCTCCCCTGCTAGTGGTATTCCAAAACTCTACCTTTAACTCTGGCTCATTTGCAGTGATTTAAAAAAAGACATTAAAAAGCTGGCCAAAGCAGAAATTTTAAGTTTTCTAAAGCTTCAAAGATCTTTTTATATTATTGAGACTTCAGTAGTGGTAGCACACAGAATTTTGCAGTTATTATTGGTGCTAGAGAGACCACAGAAACACCATATGAGTCCTTGTGATTACTCTAAATGGGTCACTGCAACAAAACTTGCCTGTAGTAGGCTTCATCAGGCAACATGAATGTGTAGTTTTGTTGTCAATTCTCTGAATAATTTGAAGCCCTAGTTCAAAAGTTCACCTCTTTCTTGGCTTGAAGGAATGTCAAAAGCCATCCCTAGGGAAGTGATACTACTAGACACTGAGTTAAAAATACTTATTTATCATATTTGATACACTAAAAACCAGAAAGTGTATCTATATCAGATTTAAAGTGAAAATTTAAATGTAGTAATGAATGTGATATTGGGAGGATATGATTCCCAGTTGCCTGACTCTACATCTTTCACTCTGCAGAAACGGGGTCGTTTGGATCTGTAACCAGAAACAGTCCCCTTACCTTATACCGAGGTTGTGAACAGTAAGCTGTGGGTTCCACATCCACAGAGGAGACCCACCAGGTTTTAGAAAATGTAGCTGTTGTAGTCTCTAGCTTGTACATCTGAACTGACAGAATAGGTTAAGGGGTTTCTGCTCCTGAGCTTCCCTGTCTTCCCCCATCCTTTGGTACTCTGGGTGTGGTACAGTGGGCACTCCTGCAAACGCAGACCACACACTGGTGTGCATGGGGTGCTGTGGCAGGGGAAGGGAGTGACAGCTATAGTGACAGCCATTCTCTAGCTTTAGCTTCCAGGCATTGAATCTTGCTCTGCATCCTCAGGCACAGAGGGCAGGCTATTGGAAATCTCTTCCCCATACAGTTTCTGGTGCATTATGGCAAGAGCACCTCTAATTTCTCCTTTGAAGAATTTCAGTGTGATTTGCTTACCAGTCTCTCTGCAAGAAGATTTTTTTCTTAAAATCAGGCTGTTTTTGTAGCCCACTTTTGAATTCAACCTCTTAACATTATCTAAAGGACAGAGCAGTTAAGAATACATTTAATTCTGATTTTGTTTTTGATTTGGGTGTGTGAATCCTCTCAACAACAGAAGCTGTTGTGATCTAATAGTAGCTGGAATATACTTCTATATGTCAATTCTGCCATAGAAGCATTGGTCTGTAGTTGCAAAAGCTGGTTAATGCTTGAAGGATGAGGTTAAAATGCTTATGAGGTCAGAACCTGAAAAGAACCTTGTAGTAACAGCATATGGGGGATGTATTCACATTTAATGTAACAATAGCGCTTTTTACTAAACAGCTTTCTTTTGTTAAATAACTTTGTGCTCAGGCATGATCTGATTGAAAGGATTAAGTATAATCTCAGAGTCTGTGATTGAATTTTCTTTAGGCATCTCTAAGTCACAGCAATGGCAGCATCAAACAAACAGATTGATTCAGACTCTCAGAACCAGGAGATTTCATAAAAAATATCTATTAAATGCAATACTGCCTTCCTAAGAGTTTTTTGAGACTTCACGCCAGGAAGCGCCTAGCTCTCTTCCTTCAGTTTGGATGGGAATTCAACACAGATTCAAGGTGCAGATGAACATGTCTGCAGCTGCCTGAAGAGGGATTCGCGGTACTCATTTGTGAAGCTTCAGGAGGGGACTGAATGCATCCATGTGCCCAGGAAGACAGCAGTCCTGCATCCACTACTCTGAACCACAGCTCCCATGAAATCATCTTGCCCCATCTGAGCCTGGTGGCCCAGCTGAGAACTGACTTCTCTGGGGGAGGAGGACGAGAAAAAGAGAGTAAGGGAAACAACTGTGAAAGAAGAAAGGTTGGTTATATGATGGTTTGGTGAGCTGAACTGCCTCACTGAGGCAGTGCTGAGTGCCAGAGTGGGTGGAAAAGAAGAAGTTCTATCCAAACTGGAGATCTGGACAGCAGAGCCACACCCTTGGCAGCAGCAAGCTGTTAGACTGGCAGATTTCTTTCATTTTTGACTCTCTGCTTTGTCACGTACCAGGTTGCTTCCTTCCCTGTTGTAGCACATTCTGTCACATCTCAATTTGCCTTTTGCCTCCTCCCCTGTCTCCAGTCATGTTTCCTTACCTTCTCCTTCTCCCTGCCAGTTCCTGTGGCCCATACATGCCAACCCCAAAACATAGCATCTTCAGCTGAGGACTAGCTTCAGCTTCAGAAGAAATTATGAAAAATGGCAGATGGATTTGGCAAGGACATTGCCATTCTTCCAGTAACTCAAAGATATTTCTCTGTTGTGATCTACAGTGGCCTGAATAACCTTTCCACACCATTTCTGTGCTGCACCACTTTAGAGCTCCTAATTGCTAAAGACCTCTTGCTCCCCATAGATGTGGGTTTCAGTAGTTGTGTTTACATGAAACTCAGCATCCAGATTCCTTGTGTTTGTGCAGTGTCCTGTGTCATGGCCACAGAATAATCACAGGTGTGCCCTGTCTCCTCCCCAGAGGAACGCTTTGCTATTGGAAGTGTCACCACTTTGATGTCCTCTGGGTCAGCTGTTTTGTCACAAAGGCTGCAGTGATCTGGCAATCAGCTCACTGGGGCTGAAGCTTCAGGGCCAAAGGTCCCTATTCTAGGCTATTGGTAAGAATTGAAAATAAATAAGAAGTAAATAATGATTTCAGCTATGGTACTTTACATCATTTTCACAAAAGAGAATGAACCAACAGAAACTAAATTTGCAATTACACTTTTCATTTTAATCTATGTATTGGTGTATCTCTTCATATCACACACACACATGTTTTTATTCATCATACACAGAAAAGTGAGCAGTGTTTCATGCTGCCTAATATTCTTCCGCATAGAATGCCTCCTCAAATACAGAATCCCTGTTGAAGAACAAGAGCTGGCCAGTGGCAAGAAACATCTGCCATAGGAAGTACATCATAGGTACCCAGTGGTCAGCAGTTGTGACTTTCTCACTGTTCTGCGTCCTTCAGTGAGGCACCCAGCCTGTCTTCATCTGAGCTCATTACATCAGAAGTAGAGACAATAACCCTTAGCCCCAGTGTAAATAGGCTGATGACTAAGGATGAAAAATATATTAAATGACATTATACTGCTTTTCCTCTCAAGGATTACAAAGCATTCTTCACATTACAGCATAGTCATCACTAAAAGCTGCAATTTCTAATGGCTCAATTTAAAAGCTTAAAGTACAACACTTGTACAGTGTGTGATCTATTACTGCAGTCAGTGACTTTTGGGGAAGTTCTCTCTTCTTTTAGTACATAGTTTTGGAAATTTGCTTTCTCCAGATGTAAAATCTCCTAGAGGGTTTGCTTTTCTTTTAGGAGTCCTCCCAGCATTAGAGAGCAGCAATGACAACAAAACCCAAAACATGGATCCAGTGACCAGATACTCTGACTAGTTCAAAATGCAAGAACATGTCAGAAGCAGAGGTGATGTCACAGTTCCGCTGGAAGAGAACAGCACATCAGTTACAAAACAGAGAAAACAAGCAGAAAACATGCCAATTTAAAAGAGTATCTTTGCTATGCCTAAAGTTTCAGGTCCATACATTAGAAAGTGTCTTGGCAAGTATTGTCAAACTCCAGGTATGCCTCTTCAAAGATACTCTGAAAATTCTCTCTTACCTACCAATTCAGAGTATATATTTTTCATAGTAAAAAGATGACATGTATAATAAGCACTCCCTCCATCCCTACCTGCTGAATGGAAAAAGCCCTGTGTCTGTTGGATCAGAGCCCTTGGTCCAACACTAGGAAAATGTTGCACCATTTCTTCCAGTTTATGAAACACATCTGTTCAAATGCCTAATTCAAGTTGTCTGAGACTGCCCCTTCCTTCTTTTTCTCTAGTAAAAATGTGTGAGTTAGGAAAAACACTGGGCACAAGACTCACTTTTCCTTAGCTTATAAGTTTACCTATGCTTCCATATGCTTACTTTGATATGATAAAGATTGTCAAGTTTTAGTAGGTGTCTCCTAACAAAAGAACTCTTTATGTGGGAGTGTACCAAAGCAGTGATTGTTTTATTTGCCTTTCAGCCCATGCTGTTCTCTATAAAACTCCAAACCAGGGTCAGAAATGCAGCCATATAATGGGGTGAAAAAGCACTCAGTGCAAACAGAAAACCTTAAATAAATAGCTTGTTTTCAACTCATAGACTGACCTGTTTAGTAAGTCTTGTGAAAACTGCATGGCAGTAATATGTTATTATGACCTTTATGTAGAAGGCTTACCACGTGAGAAAGGCAATATATGTTTATTATTTTATTTTAGTTATTGATAAAGAGATCCCTGGGTAAGTATTGTCTTAGAGGCAGAAGACGAAAGAATGAAACTGCACAGAATAAGGTTGATGAATGAGAATGTCCCGTTTTCCAATGTACTGAGGAGCTGTTTTAAGGCAGTTGCCTGGGTGTTAGTCTCTTGATAAACCTGATCTTTTTATAAACTTGCTCTAGACCTCCTTATTTCTCTGTAAAAGTATAACCTGTCTCTGAAATTAGTCACTGTGTTCCTTGGAGTTCTGAGGACCAGGCTGTGGCAATTCCTGGCAGTGCCCCGTGTGCCCGGATACTCCTCACGGGGAGCTCTTGGCAGCCGTGAACCCTTTCACTTTTGCTGCCACCTGTGCCTTTGAACTCGGTCTCTTCTGCCAGGTCACAAACATCCTTCACAATTATATCTGTGCACCTTGCTTCACACATTCACCTCACACCCACCTTTTTCCAGCCCTGCTTACAATTGGTAAGGAGTCATGGAAAGATGTGAAGGAAGTCAATGCAAAGTTGAGAGGAGATCATAAAATCCTGGAAGCTGTAGAGTTAGTTGGCAGCAACATGCTGCTTTGCTGGGTGAGGAAATGAATGCTTATACCCGCATGCAGTAATGACAGACTGTTCTTCCTTTCCTGACCTGACCTGAAGGAACTGAGCTTCTGCCAGCTCAGGGGGAGCACAGGGCCAAGAGGAGGTTCACAGGAAGGCATCTGAGTCAGAAAAAGAACCAAAAATCTGGGAGAGCTGGTCACTCTTTAAGAAAATTTGGGAAAAGTGGCTTGAAGTTTATAATGCTTTCATGTATCCCAAACTACTGAAAATTCCCTCACTGCTTATCTTTTTATCCAAATCAGGAAAACTCTCACAAATGGGAAAAAACAGTATTAATGAGAAGTTATTTACTATTATCTGATTTCCTGTACTTGATTGTTTTTCTGCTTGATAAAATCAAGCTCAGCATGGCAAGGTCCGGAGGCTGTAATCAAATAGCCCTCATAAATCTAACAATTAGCACTAATCAAGCAGATCTAAAAAAATGAATAAATAAAGTAAAAGTCATGACTGTGATCTTGAGCTTTGTGTTTATGACCTCATGATTTGACTTGCCATGTTCACCTGTAGTCACTCACAAATCTTGGGCTATTTGGGGAGGTTTATAAATATGATGATGGGGCAATGAGTATCTCCCCCTCCTTGCATGAATCCAAACAGTACTGTCACAAAAAGGGAATGTAGAACACTACCCAGTTCTCTGCTCCTGTTGCTACCTGCAACAGGATTTCCAGAGCTTTAGCAGCATTTTTAAGCATCAGATTTCAAGGTAAGTCCTGAAATACTATTAATCTTCCCCTTAACTGTACTATTTCATTGTTTTATCTTTAAATACACTTCATTCACTTGAACCACTCTATTAATTCCATTCTTAACAATAATGAATGAAAATATTGGCAAAGACAACTGCATCTACAAATGAAGTTCATATCATCTTTTTTTGATTGTGATGGCACTTTTTCTTCCTTTTGCCTTCTTTAGTGGTGTATTTCGATAACCTATATTTATTCGAGTTGTGACAAATACCAAACAGATAACACTGGTAATTAATAAATAATTATTATTAATAATGTAATTTGAACATGTGTTCATTAGAAATTAACAGTTGTTTTATTGGTAAAAACCAGCAATGCATTCAGTGATGGAGGGATGTATTAAAACAGTAGTTTGAAATCCACCATATTCACAGGAAAAGGACTTTAAACTGGATTATAGGTTGTGCAGCACAGTAGCAGGAAGTACTGAAAAAAGAGAAAAATTATATGAACTGTGAATTGGAACTGGCTAGTATTCAAGGAATAAATGATTAATCTGAACCTGAAACTCTGATTTCAGAAGTCCGGAGGAAATGTTGGTCTCCATTCAACTATTGGGAGCTCATAGCTCCTAAGAAGCAGATCTTCAGTTCAGCAGTGAAATAAATTCTTGTCCAAATTAAGGACCAGATGAAATAAAGTAAACTTGTCAAAAAGTGAATGAAATTGTATGACACTAGCTCAGTGTGCATCGTAAATCTAATGTATCTAATTGAAATAATTGATTTTTATTTTTTAGTGGTAAATGAACCCCTGGCTCTGGATAAACAAAAGAGAAAGTTGAAGATCATGTTTTTCAGAAGGGAACAGAAAAGATTACTTTGTTTCTTCCTCATGTACTTTTTAGCAGTCCAGACTGCTCTGACATCATTTGAGTTTGGGCTGAATGGACTTACACTATTAGTACCCAACTTACCGATATCCAAAATAACACAGTTCATTACAAATACTTGTGCGACCTTCCTGTGTTCCTGCAAGCTTAGTAAGGAAATTTTTCTTTTACACTAGAGAGAGTGCTTGGAGCTGGAATGAAGATAAACAGAAAAGGCACTCCTTTGTTGGAAATTAAAAGGAAGAGAGCTAGCTCGGAAAGATAAACTCTCATTGTTATTATATCGCCTTCTTCAGAAACTTATTAACTTAATAAATACTTGAGTGATGGGAGTAAATCTGTATTTTCACAGTATTTGCAGCTTATGAATCAATGAGAACATAGCTTCCCCAGCTGTGATTTCATCAGTGGCAAAGCAGAGGTAAAAACACCTCACTGCAGATCCCCTGCTGATCCATTTGCAGCAAAAATGCATTTACCTCACTCACTTCCAGCTCTCACATCTTTTCAGTGCCAAGCCTTTGCAGTGTTTTTCCATGGCCGGCGAACAGAACCCAGGTATTGATTGTGGCCATGCACACTGATGTCTGTCTCTCTGCCCACGGGGACACCACACTGGTGCAGCGTTCTTGGCTTATGCCTCATGGCTGAGGCAAGATCATTCTTGCTGCTCCGCCTGGCTGGCTGAAGGAATAATGTCTGGAGCACTTAGCTGCTCTGGGAAGTCTGCTTCCAGCACTCTCCCAGGAGCTTGGCTCCACCCTGAAGACATATTCCTCCTATTTGGGTCATGGCCAGGGAAGGAGGCAGGATGCACGCCCAGCTACATGCAGGCGGTAACACCTGGAGATCCCACACGTGCATCTGGGCCCTCTTGGACAGGCACTGCAGGGATGAAGGCCAATGTCTGCAATGCAGTTCAGAGGCTGAGGCAGGTGTGAATCACCAGCTGTAAATCAATCACCACTCGATACTGGCGAGTAGCAGATCTAGCAGGAGCAGACTCAGCTCTTGCAGGATCTCTGACTGACAGATGGCTGCAGGACCTGCATCTCCTTCCACCTCTCATGGTGGGGCATTTAGGTTTCTGTCTGTGCATTGCACACAGTGGCTTGTACCCATTTGAAGCTGATGGGAACGAAAGCATGCATGTCAAGTGTGCTTTCATTCCCATCATGTAAAGCTAACAGAACTAGGCTCAGTAAGGCTGAAAGCAGCAATGGATGAAGTTTTCGAAACAAATCAAAAAATAACATAAAATGACCCAACTGCTGTTTTATGGACTGACAGGCAATAACAAGGAAGGATGTTGTTCATAACAAACTATAAGCTGTCTTTCTCTTAGGCAACTATTTACAGAACTGCTCCCAAAGTTGTGAAACGTTGCACATGAACATCCAAACCTGCTGCTTTGAGGTTTTTTTGCAAATCTTCCCCCCTTCAAACTTCGGTTCCTCTGTCCATCTTTATTGCCACAGCTGCAGGATCCTATTGTGAGGAGCATGCTGAATCTTTTTCATTTGCCTTCTCTCATAACGTCCTGCTTACTTCCTATCTTTGGTCATTTTCACATACAAAGTATCTTTCATCTGAATGGAAGGCTATGGACTAAGAACTACAAATTGTAGTTTTATTTGTGGCATTAATTCTCTTGTGGTAATGCTTGCAGAAATAGTTATGAGAGTGCGTAAGTTGTACCAAGCCTTGGATAGAACAGAAAAATTAAACCATATTGAATGTATTCAGTAAGTGTGTTTAATTAAAAGTTTTAAATAAATAAAGCTGGTCTTGTAACCAGAAAAATTAGGATGTTTTCTTTCCCTGAGAGAACCTTTCAGTTAGGTTATTTTTCAAAGCTAATGTTTTATATTTCCAATGTAGGAATGATTTTGGTTAATTCAATGAGTTTTTGTCTAAGCCCGAAATTGTTTAAGGAATTGCAAATAACATTTTTTTAAAGGAAGCTTCTGTCCTTACCATGAAGGGAGAGGATTTTGTTCCTGACTTCATCCATTAAGATCCAGTGAAATCAATCTGCCCGTCATGCTCTGACTGGTGCTGCTAAACTAGAAATTCCCCATGTTGGCATTTATGTAACATTGGTCAAAATATCTTTGTTACATTGGCATCTTGATTCCAGTGTGACATATAGTAGGGAAGGAAAGAAAAGATATCTTCAGATGTTACAGAGCAGAATGGAAAAACTCCAGATGAGAAAATCTTTAGACCACTTGAAGAATACAAATGGTCAAGCTCAAGTGCCAGACTGCTTCTTTGTTTGACTGTGGATATAATCCAAAAACTGCCTGAGGCAGGAAAGCAATCCACTTACTAAGCAGCGAGAGGGAAGGCCCTTCTAGGACACATAATTTTCTTCCCCTGGAGCAAGGGGGAAGGCTTTAATTAAAGATGGATGAATCTGGTGATGTGAGGTTTTGCAAACTTCTCCAGCAGATCTATTTTTTGCTTCACAACCATAGTCTGAGTTTCAAATTCTTCTATTATGTAATTCTACCTAGGCTAATTCTACCTAGAAAACCAGGCTGCTTTCCTCTCTCTCTTTTGACAAGGGTGGAACCTATGCCATTATGTACTGTAAAACTGAGTGTCTGGTAGATGTCACAAGTGTGTTGAACTCAGATTTCAGTTACATTTTTCCTTTCCTCCCTGTCCTTTTGAGATGAGCTTCCCTATTGCTTCTTTTAGAGATGTAGCTTAGAATAAGAAACCCAGGATGAAACCACATCTGTGTGAGAGCAGTATAGAGTCAAACCCCTGTGATGCCAGCTCAGAAGGGTTCCTCTGTGTGCATGAAGGCAACTGTAGAAGTGTCTCTAGATACAACAGTCCTTTGTAGGGGCTAGCTGAACCTCAGGGCTGCCTGAATATTCCATACGCTCCTGCTTTAGGGTTCAGCCTTGATTCACTGACAAGAGCATCCAAGAGCAGGCCCATAGCTGCCTAGCAAAGTGCATTTCCAAGTCCTTTCACCACCTCAGCTACAACAAACATACCTAAGCCTCTTTTACTTTGCCCTCATGCTTAGCTGTGCTGAAGAAACCGGCCTGAGGGGAAGAAGGACTTTAATTTTACTTGCTGCTTGCTTTACCTCCCCAATGTGTGAACCAGAAAGTGAGCTCACCTACCCACTGCTATCTTGAGCTTCACTCACAATAAAAGCAAATGGGAATTTACTTTGTTTTCTTACTTGTGTTAGAAAACTGTTAACTAAGATTTACTGGGCTCTGTGGAAGGTTTTCTTGAGTCAGGAAACACCCACATTCTTGACAGCAGTTTCTTCAACATTAATCATTGGGTTCAGTGTTCTTTTATAGTAGCATTGCCCAATGCTTAGAAACAGATCTCTACTAACGTGGAACAGCTGGATTAGAAAACATTTCAATGTTGCTGAGTATATTTTATAAACTAACTTGGAAAATCCTATTAATTGATTTGGGGGCATGTTGGGAGAGTAGGAGGGGCAAAGACAAGGAATGAACTGATCTCTGTATTAAGTGTAGTCCCATCCATAAAAGCTGTAATGAGATACTTGTAAAGCAGTAAACAGCTGTATCAATGCTAAAATTAATTTCAAATAGGGATGCATGGTAAAGGAATCTAGAAAGGATTGAAGTCCTCAATTTCTCTGTTGTTTCTGATTGTCATGAGATAATTCAAAACTCATTTAGAATTTCTTTCCCAAAGGAAATATTATGTTTTTCTGACTAAAGTACTTGACATTTTGGTTGCTGATGAAACATATGATCCCCAGGGCTGAACTGTCTGTCTCAAACAGATTACTGGATATTGGTGTTCCTCTCTGTCTTTCACTTCGCTCCCTTCACCTTTGGTATTATTTATAAGTATGTGTAAATATTTATTTCATTTATGCCCCCACACTTCTGAATTAAGACTCTGTTCTACCTGCAGACCCCAGCCGGTCTGTAACATTGCCACTATTGTTCTCAGCAGTGAGCAGGCTGTGGATTTTGCCCCACCTCAGCCCACTGCAGCACTTGCTGGCTCTCAGTAACACTACAGTCTGCCCTTTGGGGCCTGGGCTCCAGGTGGTCACTGCTTCTTCATTCTATCCAGAGAGATGGAAGCTGCTAAATGACCCCTGTCCACCCTAATCCTCAGTTTTAGATGGCAAGGCTTTCCAAGTGGAATTAACAATCTGGAGTTCAGCTTGTAGTGGGTTTCAAAGCTGCTGTGTCTGGCAAGTCTGATCTACTTTGGATCAGTTCCTATAGCAAGGTGATGAACACTTCACTATTAGCCCTGTGGATCCAAAAAGATCTCCATGTTTGCAGCGTGTTTGCATTTTGATGCAGAATGTCTCAGGCTACACTATTTCTCCTGATTATACCAATTACCCCTCCTTGCTGTTTGTGGCACTTGTGTTCCATAATCTCTGCTTTCAGAAAGGAGTTAGGAGAGCTGCACCATGAAGCTAACCCACCAGGACGTGGAAGTTTTCCCCTGATTCAAGGCTATTCCTCCTCTTCCAGTACTTTCAGATCTCTTTCCTAGGTGGCCATAGGAGACACTTCCCGGAGTGAACCCAGACTCAGTTCCAAGGAGCAGAGGGATGTCTGAGAGCACCCAGGACATATGATGAGGTCTGAAGCAGAGCCACACTGCCATGCTGGGATGGTGCCAGTGTGTACCTGCTGCTGAGCCAAGAGCCTGTGCTCACCACACAACCAGTACAGGGCTTTAGGGTGTTGCCATTACTTTTCCAGCCTTGGCCCCTCTTCCTTTTAATGAGTTGGTGTCTTAACACATTGCCACACAACCACTGTGCTGTTCTGAGAACTAGTGCAAACCAGGCCCTGCTTTTTGTCTTACCTGCTGTGTATTTATCTCAAACAAAGTGAGCAGAGAGCTAGAGACTGCAAATGTGGTAAACCATTGCACTTAGCTCCTTCAGAACAAGGGCATTTTCTGTTCCTCAGGGTAGTTTATATTTACTTGAAAGGAATTAGTAACCAAAGAAAGCTCTGTAATACCCAAAAAGGAATGTCCACATTCTTGTTTCAGGGAATGAAATTTACATTTTCTGTACGTACAAATCTTTCTGTTGTGAACCTTGCTTGCTTCAGATTTTAAGGAAAAGTGCCAGGGTCCTTTTCATTAAAGGGAATGCTAGCAAGTAGAACAGAAAGAGTCCTTTTTGGCAGTCACATTAGCTAAAAGAAACTTTTCCCTGATCCCCGAAGTTATTTCTGTCTCTTTTCTCTCTTCCATCCTCTCCCCCATCCACACTTGCTAATCAAATTTCCTCAGAACTTCTTTGAATCGGAGGGTACTTCACCAAGCTCTGAACTCCTTGTAGTGGAAACCTCTAGTTCAAGGCTTCTCAGAAACATCCCTTGTTGCAGCTAAGCGAGGTTCCGTTAGTGAGGCATACATACTGATAAAGAATCTAAGACAAGAACTGATTTTCTGACTCCTTTTACTCTTTGAAGCCAAATACACGACTTTTTTATGTAGAAGGTATTTTTTACATTAATATCTCCAGCATGTGGAAAATTATTACTTCTTCAGGGAATACTGAACTAACAGACTTATACAGTGTTAGCGACAGTCTCCTGTGATGAATTTTGAAACTGAGGTGTTTCAGTAAAGGTGTAATGTCATCCTGAAAGGTCTTGGAGCTGTTTCAGGTTTTGTTACAAATTGTATATGATTCATTGCAGACTGCCTTTTCTCTCTCTAGACTACCTCAGTTTTGAAAAATGTGCCTTTGAAAAGTGGTTTTATCAAAATCACTCCACAGTGTCATGCTGCTGGTTGGGGTTTTGTTTTGGAGCATTTCTTATTTCTCCGCCTTGCTCATGAAGGGAGTCAGATATGATAAGTATAGATTTAAATGTCTAAATCTAAGTAAAATTTCTTATTGTGTACATATAGCATGTCAAAAAATATGTATTTTATGTGTATTTACAAACCCGTGTCTGCACACGCATAAATATCTTTAGATGCCCACAGTTATGCAAGCTACAGGAGCACATGTCTTTTCAGGTAGCCTGTGACTCTGTAAATTACACAGCCCTTATAGCTTTAAACCTGAGACCCTTTGATTCAAACTGAAACCCTCACCTTATACCCCATTATATTTTCACTAAGAGAAACTCCCTCCTCAGACTAGTTTACAGTCTAAACGAGCAGAGAATAGGAGATTATGCAGAAGCTAAAACAGGTAAAATGAAACCTGGTCAACACATGTGTCTTGGACACTTGAGGCAGCTGGTAGTTAATTTTCAGGTGATAAAGCTTTTACTTCAAATCCTCAGCAAACTCATAAAACTTCCAGAAGAAACAACTGAGCTTGTGGGAAAAAATGTGACTTACAGTGCAGGGAGAAGTGGGCAGTGGCCAAGCACTGTGCCTACTCTACAAGGTAGCTGTCTCAATGTAATTTTGTATCTGTTAATTTTTCAGAGTCCTCTTGAGTCCTATTTATGTGTTCATGCAATGCTGCTGAAGTTTCCGAGGAAGTCAACACTGGGAAAATATGGGGATATTGGTAACTGGAGGAAAGATAAATTGATTAGAGGAAGCTTAAGTAAGGCAGTGAACATTTGGATATTCAGAAATATAAGTCTAATATACAATTCTATTTCCAAAATTATTAGAGCTTTTCAGACTGTCACCCTAGTTTCTGTTTGGGCTTTTTTATGTATACTCCAATACAAGTATCAGTTTTTAGGTTTTCAGTCACACATGGTCTCAAAAAGAGTTATAAAGTATTTTTAAATATCCCAAGAGTTTGCATATATGATTATTTAATGGTAATAAATTTCCGTCGTCACCTTTCCAGTGTCTGTTAGGGCAACCATTAAAACTGACAACCAGGAACTTACTTATTTCGTTATAATATGTTGCAGTATACATCCTTCTGTAGCAGATAGTAATATTCCAGAGTGACAGTGTCTTTCAAACTTCATCAGAATTTGAGTAATGTGACTGAAAGCTCTTATGACTTTGCAGATAGGTCATATGTCAGTCAATGTTTGAGCGTTAACTGTAACACTGTGTTGTGTATGAAGCCTCAGCAGAGACCTTCAATTAGCATTGAAGTGCTGGTGACCTGAGAGGGGCTGTCACCGGTAAGTTCTTCACGCTAGGAATTTCCTTGGTCGTCTCAGAAGTCAAACTCTTCTGCTTACAGAGACCTGTAATTATCCTTAAAGATAACTCAATTAACAAAAAAGGGAAAAAAAAAGGGAAAGAAAAGAAAAAAGCTCAGCCTGTGTGTTGGGGGGAACATAGCTAAATTTGAATGTGGCATGTGTTGAGCTGTGTAGTACCTGCAGCCTTAGATGTGTCCTTGTAGAACTTCCTTTCTGTTTCCACCCTAATGAGGAAAGAACCAAACAGAGCATATGAAACCAGCCATGGCTGGTCACTTAGCTGTTCATGAGCAGCTGTTTTGCAGCTGGCATTCACATAAGTCTTGGAAGATTTACTGGGAGGGGAATTTAATAAGCAGAGTATGACAAATTCTGAAGTTGCTTTTCAGATATACAGGAGCCCATTCTTCCTGAATTTTGGGATTCTTGGATTTAAAGGAAAGAATAACTGTCTTTGCATACTTCCTTTGTTAGATAAAACAGGTTTTCCTATTTTCCTCTTCTAAGTTTCTAGGCTTTATATTGGTTATTATGCACTAATAGAAAAACCATTTATTTTCTAAGATTATAATGAAGGATAAATGTGGAAGCTTGAATGATTTCATATGATCATATTTAGTTATTCCACTCTGTTCATTCCTGATAACTTGAGTGTTTTTTTTCTGAACAATGTCAATGACACCTCTCAGTCGCTTCTAATTCCCTTGTGCCATCACTCCATTTTCAACAAAGCTTGGCTTTTGAGTGGAGGTTGAAAAAGTTCATATCAAAACAAATGTATCTGTTATGTGAATTCAGGAGGTTTTTATTTTCTACTTTGTTCAACACATTTAAAAACTGAACATTTTTTGCTTTGTAATTTTTTTCTGGACTTATGCCAGCCTTCAAAGACCATTGTTTTGACTATGTGTTTGGCGTTTGACTCGATTGTGTTTCCAGATAGAAATAGGATTTATTTTTGGTTTAATTGTTCATGCAGAGCAGCTCCCCATTAATGGAAAAGCGTGCAGAACAGCTGCCTTTCCTCTCCATCGAAAAAAATAGCCTTTTTCATGTTCAAAAGGCGAATGTGGGGGCAAACCTACAAAAGAAAGCTGGTCTCCATCTGATTGCAGTGCCATGACCCTTATAACTTCTCAAACAAAAAAAAATCCTGCTGGACTAGCCATCCCTTCACACTGATTGCTCATGTGTAATAATCTACATCCTTTTGGTGTAGGTAATTGCATCTCATGTGGAATTGGATTGCTGCCTTAAGAAATGAAAAAAACAACCCTCGTATCTGCCTCTGAAATGCCAGGCTAATATGAAGAGTAATACAAATGGTATTAAAATGTTCAATTTCAAGCTCTAAAAATATATATTTTTGTTTTATTTCCTTAAAATATTTTTTCTTCTGTTGATCTCAGTGTTGGGGCAAGTACTGTAACAATTATTGAATTCACTGACTTATATTCTACCTTCACCAAGCCAGGCAATTTTATTAATTTAAAATGGTGATATCAAGTAATAAAAAAAAAATATGTCATTTGTCAGAGTTTCTTAATGCATCACTCTAGCAAGCCCCACAAATTTCTGAAGAATCTGGTTTTTACTGCATGTTAAACACTAAATTTGATGGCATATTGAGATTACATTGATTTGTTTATCCTTTTTATGTTTTCTTAGGTCTGTCATTCTGTGTCCATCAGTCCCTAAAAACATTCCTCTTGCCAAGCCTGTCTGCCACCTGTACTACCTAAGGCTGAAAAATTAAGCAAGAGAGAAAGAAATCAGTCTCTTTGTTTTCCTGAGAGGAGTGTTTCAGAAGCTTGATGCAGTCCTTGGTAGCAAGAATAAGGGAGAATTTGACACTAAGCCTGATGTTTCCAAGGCTTCTGTATATCTAGAGGAACCCTCTCAAGGAGAAGCAGTTGTCTGATTCCAAGTTCTTTTGCTGATGCACATTGATGTGGGGCAGTCTTCTTCTAGTCAAGGTTCCTCTTCACTCTAATTGAGGTTTTTAGGACTCTCTTGATGACCAAAGAGAGGAACTGTTCAAGAAGGCCAGTTTAATTTGGAAGTGAAACCACTAGCTTGTCGTGAAGCCTGGCTCTTAGATGTCTAAACATGTATAGAGATAACTTCAGTCTCCCTCTGTGTTGTCAAACACTGACGCAAGTGAAATCACATTTTTTTTCTTGAGCCATTGCTAAGCATCATTTAAATCTCCATTCATTCAATTAAAGCTTAAAATTGCTGAGTTTCTGTTTTATTCTGTAAGAATGAGGAAAGTGATTTTTCCTTCTCTCATTTAAATCATATTTTTTTTGACCTAGATATGTAGTCTGGGCTTTGGTAGAGGCAAGGTGTCCTTAAGCCATATTTCGTGATGACTTCTGATGTTGAGTTCATCATGGATACATTTAGAATTCCAGTCCCTATATTCTTTAGTCGGTAAAATCCAGTGAACTGGAACATTTTGGGGAGTTTACCTAGATAATCTAGCTCTGTCACTCTCTTAGAGTTTTATGTGACTTCAAAACTCTGCTCTTTCTGTTGACTTACAAGGATATGTTTTTTTTCCATGAAAAGTATTTTATTCCTGCCAATTTCTCCAGCACTGCATGGGTCGCATGGGAGATGCCTCATGAGGGAGAATGTCTGTCCTGCCATCTGTCAGCCAGCAAGGCACTGTCAGAAATTAAGTTATGTCCATTGGTCTGTCTGAAATATAAAGCTATATCCTGTATGCACTATGAGGAGAAAGCCCTACAAGTGGACTACAGGAAGCCCTTACACCCTACTACTGAATTCCAGTGAATATAACAATGTTTATTGGTGGGAAGGGGAGGGAGAGGGAAAATTTTTCTCTAAATCTGGAGATAGTCTTGCAATATTTAAGTTAATATCATGAAAAGATATCACAGCATACATAAAACATGAAATGCCATACAGGAAGACTTCTAATATTGCAGTAGCTTTGCAAAGACAGATGGTGTAGCACAGACAAGATGCAATATTGCTTAGGCATTTGGTAGCTCACAGTCCTTCCTTAAACAATAGGGTTAGTTTAAAATCTACTAAAAACAAAGGAAATTCTGACTGCCTTCTGCCCAGATTGGAAGG
>VYZT01062774.1:177806-205466 GCA_013400735.1 Pomatostomus ruficeps | reverse complement strand
CCCCCCCCCCCCCCCCCCCGCTGCTAAACCCAAGGATCCCTGCAAAATACTGAATAACAGGAATATTACTCACAACTTTCTGCTGTAGTTTATTCCACAGCAGCTGAAATTTTCTAACACTTGTTGCATTGCTTTAATGATTTGCTGTTAATAAGAAATTTTTAGGGAGCTGTAACTCATTCCTACTTCAGATCCATAAGAAACCTAACAGTAAAAATTTCTCTTAGAACTCTCTCACGTTCTACCTAAGGCAGAAAAACTTTTGCTGATAAACAATTATCCACAACTCATTTGTTTCAACTCAGCAATTAATTTCTAGGAAAAAAAATCCATAATTAGATGAGCAAGAATCAATTTTTTCCCTTTTTTTCCACAGCTATTGCTAACAACTATGCAAAAAAATCCCAGGGATTAGCTTTTCATTGTCCCAGCTGCCAAAAACTATCCAGTTTTCAAAAGCCAGTGTTCTCCAGGACTGAACAGCTTCGCCCTTGACAATCATTACCTCCCTTTAGGACTGATTAAATAACTTCAATTTTGTTACCTTTTCCAATAGATTTGATCAGTTAAGAAGAGCCAGTACCGGAGCTCCAGTGAATATTACTAACAGTGATACACAGTGCGAAGCCCAGCTTTCATGGCTGTTCAGAAGCTGAGACCCTAAAAATTAGCATGCTGCCTGTGCTTCAAAGCTTTGCCTTTATCTGTCCCCAATCTCCCAGAACAAAAAACTCTTCAGTGCCAGCAGCAGGCACTACTGTGTAGAAATACCCATTCTCCTCTGCTAAGCACTAACATCAGCTTTTACCAGAGCTTGGAGAGATGGCAACTCTGGACCAGTGCAGGAACATGTCTTTATTTCCACTCTGCTTTATGACTCTTCTTCTGATCGTTTTTTTTCACAGCTCCAATATGTAAATTAACAGCTTCTCCTGAGATTTTATCTCTGTTCCTTTATTTATTTTAAAAAGCATTCCCTTGCTTCTTCAAAATTAGTCTGAAGGAAACCCGTAGCATCCTTTAGTATTGTAAAATGTACAGAACAGAATTAATAGCAAGCAACTGCCATCTCCCTTCCTGCAATAGCCTTCAAAAAAAAAAAAAAAAAAAAANCAGACCCTACCAAGAAAAAAAAAAAAAAAAAGGACAGGAAAAAATGAAGAAATCTGATGCAATGCTGGCAGAGAAGATACACATACTGTGCCAACACTGTACAGCCCAGAAACACCCTCACAACCCAGCTGAGTTTACAGCATTTGGCTCCTAGTCAACACAAAAGTAACCCTAAAGCTCTCCTTTGCCACACCACTACCTCAGAAACATGATTTTCTGGATTTCTTGTAGCTATTCCAGAGGAGTGTTTTCTTTCCTCCCTGTTTTTGCTCCTATTAGATGTGACTTGTCTAATTCATACTTGAAAGCTGTTTCTTAATTCCATAACAAATCCTTGACCCAGAATAAGTTTGCAGTACTTTAATCTTTTCATGCCACTGACCACCATTATCACCCAAAATGATCTTTGTAATTGATGTGGAACTGGAATACGTCAGCTTCCCAAGATATTAGACACTATTTGAGCAAGGACCATCTAAAATCTCCATACCAGCTGTCTATAGTATAAATGCAGAAAAAGTCTTGTAAAAATTAAACACTTACCTGTATTCTGATTCCACAAATAAGCAG
The DNA here is from genome assembly GCA_013400735.1 of Pomatostomus ruficeps. Taxonomy (NCBI): domain Eukaryota; kingdom Metazoa; phylum Chordata; class Aves; order Passeriformes; family Timaliidae; genus Pomatostomus; species Pomatostomus ruficeps. Next base: position 203,783 of record VYZT01062774.1, on the reverse strand, counting down.
AATCTTTTTTCCCCAAAAGCGATTTGTCAACCCCCATAGCCCTTGCTTTCCAGAATGCCCAAATTTTGTAGAAAATCTGCTCCTGGGAGCTGCTGGTCACCTCTTCCATCAATCTTCCCAACTGCTCGGAGCCACAAGAGCCTGGTTTCCCAGGCATGAGACTTTTGAAGTTTTTTGCCTCAACAGTCTCTGTCATTCCTGGGTCATTTGAAGACAATTTCTAAGAATTGCACTAATTCCTTCATGGACAGCCTACAGCTCTCGAGTGAGGTTTGTCATTTCTATACTTGTGAAAACTTCCACTACTTGTCCTCAGTTCTACGTGCTGTTTCTGTGAAAAAGAGAAAATGACAATGAAGCTGCATATTTATTTCAGACATTTCTACTTGAAGTTTTGATACAGTACCAACTTCTCTGCTCACACTCCCAGACTTCTTTCCAGAGAGAAATCAATGCAAAAACCCCTTCCTTTTGGCTTCTCTGAGAGCCACACCACCAGTGTGTTTATTGCCGTCTGTTTCTTTCTAACACCTCCACTTCCACCAAATATAAATGAGCCTCTGGCACAGCTCAATCCATACAACTCAGCTTCTGTTCAGCATCTCACGTGGACACTGTTCTCACAAGCAACTCAGTTATTTTACTTCAAATAATAACTGCTTTTTATTCTATCTTGACTGAAAGGTAGTCATAGCACCATCTCCCATAAAGATGCACCCTGCCTCTGTATACCACTACAGATGAGTGACTGATCAGAGACCAACACAATCATTTTCTGTTGGTCTTTTCTCTAAGTACAACTAAAAATCAGTCAAAGCACATCGAGTTTTCCACCTCCAGTCTTAAAATAGTGGCACTGATTTTGTTGTGCAGTGTTCCCTATGACTAGCACAAGTGTAAACTTCAGCTTAGTACCCTCCGTGGCACTAACATAAAAGGAGTACCAGAGAGCGTTCCTGATGTAAAGCTTGGATCAAGCAGCAGGCCAACCATTCACCTTCTGCATTGGCGGAATTCACTCCCTTGATCCTCTACACAAAGTTCAAGAAATATCCAGCTGATCCCTTCAGTGGAGCAGTTAGATGTTGTCACAAGTGCTCCCACAAAGGCCTGGAGAGCACCCTGCCTCCACCCAGCTGGCACTGAGATCCAGTGTCACACACTGCGTTGGCCTGTTGGGCTCAGCTCCAGAAAACTCTGAGCATTTGACAGCCTCCCATAGCTAGAGCAATGTAAAAGGTGACAATAGGAAATGTAGCACAAAGTAGAGTTACTGTTCTCATGTAGAGACCTTTTGTAACAAGTTTCATCCTAAAATAACACTTTGCATTCAAGTTCTAACAGATAATAATGTATACATATAAAGAACCATAGATATTTATAATGGGAAATACTAATAAAATAGTGACCCAAATTCCATGATTAGCTATGTTCTAACACAGGATACAAACAGACTACTGGTATCACATTAAGAAACACAAACAAAATTTAAAAGTGCACCAGTTGCTACCTTATTAGCATACAATTAAAGCACCTGAATGCATAATTAACTCAAAACATTAAGGGATTCATCTTTAGAGTCCAAAGAATTCCTTAAATTAATGTCTTTTAGGCAAGTTTTTCTGTCACCGTGTAGAGTTCTCGTCACTGCAGGTTAATACTTTGAAGTTAGACAACACAAACTAATATAAAATCTAACACACAAACATAGTACAGAACAATAGCTGCAAAATACTATCAGCACATTTATATTCCAAGTTCCATTTATGTCTATAATTAAGAATATACACAATCATAATTCTTGCATAAGATAACAAAAAAATAAGTATACATACAAAATATAAAACCATAACAGAGTGTTGCCGGTGTTGCATGTGTTATACACAAAAAGACAGGATGATAATGCTTAGCACTGCTATAAGATATATTAAAGTTGATTCCAGCAATTGCACTATTTCATAATATAAGCAATTTCAGTCTCAAACTCTGGCAGAAATACAGTGAGTGCAACATTTCATCATCTTATTTCAAATGTACTATAGCATGATTATGTTTGTATTTTCACAGATAAAGCTGAACAAATCAAGGGACACTAGGCTTTAAATCATCCATATGCAGGGTTTATTAAACTATTTTTAAAAGAAACAACATAAACAAAATATTTTTTCCACTATGAAGTTTCTTAAGGCTCCTTACAGTACTTCTGCACATAATTTATACTAATCTCAGTGGGTTTTGTGGGTCATTCACACCAGAAGTAAGAGACAAATAATCTTATTATAGGAAAATGAGATGTAAGTACAAAACCACAAAAATCAGCCTTATTCACAAAACAATCAAATCTACTTTCAGTTATTCTTAATTTATTACGTCAAGGACTTTCATATATGAGTTCTTACAGTGTCCTGTCTTCCCTGTAACATCAAATAATAAATTCAGGAGTGGGGGGAGGAATCAATGAGATTGAGTAAGCATAAAAACCAGGTAAATTCCCAATACTGATGATGTCCTCTATTTTAATTTCCCTTCTCTGCATCTTTCTTGTTTCCTGAACTCATTTTTTTGTTTTCTTCACACTTAATAAGCCAAGGTATTCAAAAAGACCAATTGAACTTCCGTTTCGTCCTAAAAAACTTGATTCTTTGTTATCTGTCCTATTGCAACAGCTTTCATTTTAGCCTGATTTTTAAAGGAAACTATGGTTATATATCTGTGCTCTCCATACAGAAGCAAGCATATTTATACCACAAAATTTGCCTAGAACTTTTGAATTTAAGTCATTTCAATTAAAATGAGAAGTTAACAACCTGAAAGAAACCAAGTACCTACAACTTTGATGAAAAAGGTAACAGGTGAAAAAATGCTACTCATACTTTAAAGATTTATGCAAGCAATAATCAACTGATGCACAATCAGTACCAGGCACTGGGGAACCCACCTGGGAGAACACCATCAGGAATGTATCTTCTGCAGGGAAGGCTTCATGTGTGCTATAGCTTAGAAACTAGCAAGGCCACAGGAAACAAGGCTTTACTGACCATGCCTTCTGAAGAACTGTCTCTAACACAATATCCACAAGAAAGCTAGCTTCTAATTTGTTAAATCATCTTTAATTTGTGGATACCTTCTTCCTTGCAACTGAATTGTCAGATTCTCACAGTTACATACACTTCACTAACTTTTTAGACACTGATATGCATTTTTTCCCCAGAGCCTTGTTCTGCTGTATCAGTGCACTTTGTTCTTCTGTGTCTGCTTCAGCTCCCTTGGAAGGCAGAACATGCACCACAGGACCCATTCTGATGACTTTTGTGCCCCAGAAGTTCACAGGCTAGCTCATCTTTTTTTACAATGAATGCAAACAAACCATCAGTTAACAGACAGCCGCAACATCCTTCCAAAAGAACAGCCTATAAAAATACTGTTTACTTGTCTGAACAGAAGATATCCTCCTACCCTTCAAAGTAAGTGACTGATTGATAGGTAGGAAAAAGCATTTGCTTTAACAGAATGAGACTGACATCAGTTTTCATGTTCTCTGCTGTCTGAATAGTATCAAGCTGATCAGATTAGTAATTCTCCTGAAGCACGTCAAACCAAGCAAAAAAACTGTAGTCCTTTCCTACACTGAACTTGTGGATATGTCCAGTGTAAGCTAGAGAAAAACAATTGCAACTATGGTAAAAATCCATTGTATAAACTGCATTTTCCAACTGAAACACAGAAATCATCTAGCTTCTTACAACAACTTCATTTGGCAGGAAGTTGAGCACAAAGCAGGAAAGAGCTGCAATTTACCCAAATGTCACTTTTTAAAATTGGCTGTTGCAGAATGCCAGCTCTGGCCAAACAGTTGACCGAGAAGGCATCAGGCAATAAAACTCAAAAAAATACATGGGTTTATATTCAAGTGCAACTGGCAACCACTGATGCCACAAATGGCTTTTTATGTAGGGAGGGAAACTTCAGTAAGTTTGCATCTAATCTTGCAAGAAAGATGATCACAACTTATGCCTCAATTATTTTTGAAGACACATGCAATTTGAGATCACATGAGTAGGTATGGCATTCAACCTGATTCCTAAAATGAGCAAATTTACAATGCATCTGGCAAAATCTTACATTTAGTTTTGCAGAGAGATACTGTCCTGGTTTGAGACAAATTTTTTGGGAGGAGATTCCAAAAGGGTGTCTCCTCTAAAAAGGCAGAATTTTCAGCCCCTGTTCCCCAGACAAGGTTCGAAATTAAAATCTTCTTGGAGGGAAGTGAAAAAAGAACTGTTTATTTAACAAGCAAGGTGCACGCAGGCACAAAAAACAAAACAAAACAAAACAGAATAATATTAGACAGTAAACCCTCTCTGCTGTGGAGAAAGATGGTGGATTTTCAGAGTCTCTCCTTTCTCTGGTTCAGCTCCTCCTGAATGTTCGGCCCGGCTGGGCCGGGGGGTCCGGCAGCTTCTGGCGAGGGTCCCGCTGACTGTCTCCCCCCAGAGATGGGCTGATTTTTTCCGGATGAGAAAAAAACAAGCCAAACAGTCCAAGAAAAAAGGGAAAAAAACCCAAAAGAAAACTACAATCCCAGCGGGAAAGGGGGAAAAAACCTCTGTCCTAACACACAGCTGGACAGACTACCGTTACAAAAACAAAACAAAACAAAACAAAACAAAAACAAAACAAAACAAAACAAAACCAAACCAAAACAAAAAAACAAAAAAAACAAAAACAAAAAAAAACCACAAAACCACAAAACAAAACAAAACACCTTGCGCTTTATCTCAAAGCAATAAAAACAAGCCAAGTTTCTCCCTGCCAGCTCAAGGTTACAGGACCCATTCCTAGGCATAAGCAGACGATAGAAAAAAATACAGAGCATAAAAATCACCCCAGGACAGATACTGATTATGTTTTCTTATGCTGTACTTGCATAGGCCTTTTCTTGAGTTTGATACTTGTCAGATCTGTCACACAGTATAAGGAGAGAGCCTCTGCAGCTTTTCAAAACTTTATACTGCATTGACACACAATTTTTCAACAGATATTTTACCTGAGAACAGCTCGATTCTGGAAACTGTAATTTAAAATACATGTTATTTTAATATTTTAAAGACACTTGTGGTTTATTCTTCTTTATAAAAGTAAGAATTCATCTTCATATGCACTTGAAAAAAGAGAAAATTAGATTTCCTGTCTGTCAGGAAGCCATTTCAAAATAATATAGAACAGATCTGTAAAACCTGTTCAACCCAGTCTGTTTTTGACTGTGCCTGAAGTACTGTATGTGGTAAACATGAAAGACTCATAAAGAATTTTGCTACTATCTCATTAAATTAGCATCAGTGCATAAAATAACATGCAACATACATATTTGTGACAGTCTATATTAGGAAAATTACCAAGTTTCTGAAAAACTTCAGAAACTTTCAAACAATCTACAACCCTTTATGCATCTGATATCTCAAACAGTAAAACATAAAAATCTTCCTAGTCTGCTTTAGTTGTTTTTCTAGGAGAGGTATGATCTCATGGTCTGAGTATGAAACAGGAAATCAGATCTTACATAATGATTTGCCAAACCATACTTTCAGAACTAAACAAATTGTACTGGTCTTCTCCCAGTACACTGGAAACAAATTAGTTTATACTAAATTCATCAGATCTGTTTAATTAGCACAGAATACATGACACATTTGGCTTCTGGGACTGAGTTTCAGAGAGCAGTAAAGCACATGTTTAGCTACATGCTAAAGCAAATTGAATGGCAAATGGCAGTGCTAGTTACTAAGAAACTCATGATTGCAACATTTTTATTACTGGATAATTTATCTAGTCTTCCTAGAGAATGGTTTCAGGTAAAATAGAAACCAAGGGACACACATTAATAATCGTAAGAAATAAGTATCCAATTCTCCCTAGGTAAACAGAACTTGCACAACTTGCATAATTAATAAAATTATGCATATCATTTGTACCACTATACAGATGTAAAACACAGACTACTGATAAAACAAAATTATAAGTTGGCCAAGGACAGTGACCAAACCAAAATAAAACCAAATAAACAAACAAAAAAAAAAATTGACAGAAGTCTTGAAAGACAGAAGACTGAAGTCTGTATAGATACTGCTCCAAGTTTAATTGAATCAAGATACCTAAAGCTGCACAGACAGTAAAACCAGATAAAATGCAAAAAGACATCTGTAAACTATCAAAGAAAAAATTACAATTGGCTTTACCTCAGCTTTTAATCTATTTAAATCCTCCACGTGGGTGTTATTATGCATTTTAAAATAAAAACTAATATTCCAAAAGAGACTTCTCAGTTTTTTCAGGCCGCAAGTGACATGAGCTTTCTCTTCAAATCAACCATCTAGCATTAAATGGAGAATGAAAAATTAGCAGATGAACTCCTAATGGATATTAAGTATATGCTGTCCTCACATATTCAAATCTGTGTTTGCTATGTTTTTTATAGAAATATCTTCACATAATCTTCCAAAGAAAAATGAATAAGGCTTTCTAGCAGACCATTATCAACAAATTCTACTATGAGAGAGAAGAAACAAAACATGAAAAAAACAGAGTCTGACTAGAAGACTATTTTTTTAACATGATTTCTTCCCAATCTCTCGTGTTTGCCATGCAATTATCACAATCAACATCACATTGCTTGGAAAAAGCTATTAATACATAAATGTCAAAAAATTATCAGTTCTAAATATATGAATTTCCTCCTTCTTGCAAAAGGATGACTACTACTGGTATTTTTTGCAGAAAAGCTTCAACATTAGTCCTTTTATCTTCCATCAGCATCTGCAGTTAACTACTGCTTTGGTCAAAGGTCCAGTGTTTTCTTTTAATTTTATTTTAAGAGAGGAGGCACAAACTCAGAGAAAAGAGTTGTAAGTCCTGCAGTTTCAAATTCCTTTTGTAGTTCCTCCGGTGTTGAATATTCTTTGACTTCAAATGTCTGAAACCTACATTGTAAAAAGGGAAACTCATGAATATGCCTAGATTTGTCAGAATGTAATTATCAATTCTGTTACTTTTCTATCCACAACAGTACTAAATTATACCTTTTATGCTGTGACTCTACTTCTGTCTCACACAGTACACTCATCATTTTCTCTTTGCATTTCTTTCCGCTTGAGTCCACATCTACCTTAGAAGTTTTCTGAAGAATCAGGTACTCCTAAATGACAAAAAAAATCCCGAAATATTAAATGTCACCTAGTATTTTCAAAGTTTAATAAAATGTAAAAGCTCATTCAAAACGCAGACTTTTTTCAGAACATAGCAATCAAACTTTGAAAGTGCCCATCCCAAAAGGAACAGACTGCTTCTGTTCATCAGTTTTGAGTTAAGTGCAGGCCTAACTAATTTAGAGAACATGAGCTGGAAAAGCCAAAATATTCTACTCCAACATCACCACACAAACGCACCTACTGCAATGGGAGCTTATAAGTACAGACAAGAATTTCAAAGTCCAGGCATGCACTAGGAGCACCATGTGGTTTTAAGTCAAGGAAAGAGACAGTTAGCAATGAGTTAGAAATATGTCTGTTATTAATTTCTCATCAAAAATTTTTCCACTTTCTGGGGCATTTGGGAAACACAGGAAACTGAATTTAGGCATACTAAGGTCAGGAAACAAAGGGATACATGGTATAATTACAGTGCGAAGCAAAGCAATACAGGCCACAGGTCTACAGATAACCCTGCAGACAGAATAGAATACCTTCTTTTTCTTAAATACAGAATAAAGTTGCTGGGCCTTCCTACTTTCATAATGATCAATTTACTTCCAAAATTGTTAATCTTAGAAAAACACACACAAAATATTCAGACACAAAGATTTCAGTGGTAAATCGATAGAACTAGTCAACATTCATTGTTCCTGCACCTTAATGCTGCTCCTGTCACCCTGAAGAAGAATCAATATTATCTTGCCCATGAACATCAGTCTTCCAGTCAGCCTTAGATCTGAAGCCCATTTTTCCACAGTTTTCACATATTTTGTCTTTGCTCTCATGTGATCTAAATGCAAAAGGAGCATCCATATACCATCTTTTGTTCCTTTTGACAAAGTAGTTTTTTCATTGCAAACTGTTGCTGATTGCTTAATGACATCTTTAAGATGCTGCTGTACCCAAAGAATCAGATCGTGTACCATGGGTTCAGAAAGATGCTTCTTTGCTTGTTCAAGTAATTTATCTTTCACGTCCATACATTGGGCCCTTGTAAGCTGGTCTGAGTTAACAGAAATATCTGGTAGAGCTGATGGGTAATTGACTGGTAAACGAAACAACAGCTTTAAAAGTACATCTGTATCCAGCAGTTCTTTCACACTGATTTGAATTCTAAATGAGATTCCATGTGTCTCTGGAAAATATAAAAAAAATAAACATTAATAGTTTGCTTGAAGTTGAAATACATATATATCATTATATCATGTAATTTTCTGAAACAATTCAACTCAAATAACTGCCATTTCCTATAAAATAAGAGGGGGTGATTTTTTTTCTGCAGGGTGGGGGCTTGCAACCAATGGCTCAAGCTATACCTGCAGGGAATCCTGAAATGAAACACTTCTATAACATAGTAGAAGGAAAGTTATTAACACATTCTAAAAAGCATTCACACCTTTTGGCTCTCTCAAAGTCTAGACCAGTCAGTAATAAAGAATTGTCTCTCTCAAACACATAACTCAGCTTCTACGGCTCAATAGCAAAAGCAAGGACAACTGAAAATAGAGACTTTTCTGGATGGAATCAGCACTGTCCTAAGTTTGCTCCTAAAGAAATCTGTAAGACTTCTAACTTCAATACTAATGCAAGGCAAACAGACTTGCGCTGAGTATTTTTTAACACAATCATTCAAAAGCAGTTCCACACTAAGGAGAGACTTGGAAAGAAAAAAGTCAGATTCTTTGTCCCTTGCAACTTGCAGAGAAAATACGCTTAAATCTTTTCTGTCAACTCCTCTCCAACAGTTGGACTGACATAAGGAAAACATCTCTGTTGGACACCTGACCCTAGATACTACATATATAAATATGTATGTTCTCATATAAATTTAAGTTCATATATCTTCGTATCTGCTCAAAATCTGTTGCAGATCTACTTAAAAGTAAAATTATTTTCAGAGTGAAAAGGATACACACAGTATGCAGCAGGAAGGGCTAAAGACCACATCATCCTGATAAATCACATAATCAAAGATGTTTAATATGAAAGTTATGTACAGTAATTGATGAAATAAAACCTTCTTAACTAAAAGTTTCACAGAAAAACAATACAAAACTTGACAAAGTGAAAAGCAGGGACAAAGACCTAACCTACTTTTGCTTCTCTGCCATGAAGTAAGAAGGTATCAATCAGATAAAAGATGATCTTCTTCAGATGTTCTCTGCTTCACCCCTTTGATGCATTCTAAACACTTCACCCCTCTTCTTTCAAAAATTACTAAAATGTCAGGTTGATTCACTCCATGAGAGCAGGAGAAGCCAGATTTGAAAGGCAGATTAGAGCAGAGCTGAGTTTCAGAGCAGGTCTTTTGAAGTGACTTGCGCTCTTCCCCCCCACCTTACCTGACCTTCCTTTACACGACAGCCAGTTGAATTATGTTTGATTAGTGTTGCTGATGCCGCCAACCAACCTCTCACAGTGCCCTCTATGATTTTGTATTTCAAACCTACTAAAAAAGTGAAAGAACCTAAAAGTGACTTGGACAGACAGAAGTACTTTGGAGAGCTTATCCAAGGGCTGGTTTCCAAACCTCCTTCCTGGGTCATACAAAGAACTCTCAAGGTCAGAGAAGTCACAAAATATCAGCAAACCCTCCAAACCCAATAAACAAATTCTAGCAGTACTATAAAGAAGTCTCAAAACATCTACAAACCATCACTACCTAAGAGTCAAATCCAGTGCTGAAAGCAGTAGATGTAAATCCAGGGCATTCAACAAAAGCACACCCAACCATGCCCATACTTCCAGGCACCACATGTCAAAAGAGTGGTTTCCTGTCAACAGGAGTTTGTCTTCAATCCTCCAAGACCCTATCAAAGGTTCCAGACTACTTTTAAGGCAAATGTATTCCTCAGAAAAACACCAGCCTTGCACATGTTCAGTAGCTACAGAGTAGGACCTCAAGCCTTCCCATTCCAATCTCTGTCTTCTGCTGCCCTGACAAATGTTTCTCCCTGGGCCCAGCAGTGGCAGCTCCTCTGCCACTGCGCCTGGCTCAGCACACACAATCACAGACACTGGCAGAAAACCCTGCCCTGCGGGTCCTGGGGCCCCCAGCACCCTCCTGGCCACCACGGAGGGGTCTGCACACACAAGCATTGCACCAGACACAGCATTGCTGTCCATGCCCCTCAGCCCATGCCCATGCCCCCCCTGCTCAGGGCAGCCCCACCAGGTACACAGCCAGCTGGCATCTGGCTGAACGGACGAGCATTATTGTAATCCTGCATGTGAAACACTTTATTTTAAACTATGTTGCCAAGAGATTTTAAAACGTACAGCCTACGTAAATTGAAAAATACTACTCTATCACCAGCTTAATAACAGTGACAGAAAAACATGTTACCTTTCTGTTAATCCTCCTAGGATTTTTTCACTAGCTTGTCACAACAGATCTCACCAACTCAGAAGTAACGGAGGGACAGACAGGCCAACCCTGCCCCTTCGACAAGGGCCTCCTGCTGCAGCGATCTTACTCTTAAACCTACAAAAATCTCACACCTTTCCTTATGATGAACTAATCTGAAGGAAGCAGAACAGCCTCACATCCCAAGGTGTATCACCCCGAGCCATCGGGAAAAGCCCAGCCGTGCTCATTTACATCTCCTTCAGACTTACTTTTAAAAAGAAGAATCAGTTCAAAACCTTTGCAGGGCTACAGCATCTAAAGTTTATTTAAACCTTGCAGCGTCCATTTTCTGCACCAGCGCTGCAGACACTGGCAGAACAAAGAGCAAACCACCGGCACCCTGTGCAACCTGGCTCCAAAGAAGTATTTCCTTTGTTTGCGCATGCTACAAGGGCCGAGCTGTCTTCACAGCAACAAGGTGATTATTTCTGAAATAAAAGGCTGGGTATGACTGTTCTGCTGGCATTTAATGTGCTAATCAGACTAACTCAATACATTTTAACTCCTTTTCCCCATAGCTGCATGCTTATCAGTATATTTAGTTCTAGCATACTTCAGATTTTTTCTTATGTTCCATGTCAACTAGACAGATATCCCCCTCCTCTCCTGCCCAAAGGCATTTTATGCAACACATGCAGTCTATTTTTAAATTCAGAAAATGGCACCTACTAATGTACAAGCTTAGAATATCTAAATATATTTTTATAGCAAGCTTGGTGAACAGACCAAAAGCGAACAGATTAACAATTAAATTATGGATTTCTATCTGTAACACTAATCTTTGCAAATAGATATGTAAGGTAAAAAAAAGATATGCTGTAATTAGTTTATTTAAATTCATCCACACATTGGTTTTGATAAAAACACATTTTACATTCTGAATACTTCATTGCTGAATTCCAAAAAGCCGAAGTTTTTACCATACCAAGAGACCTGTAAAAGCATTCTCTTACATTCCTCAAAACCATGAATCCCCAATGGCCTCCCTTTTGATCCCATGGATCTACACACAAATTACTCTTAATGTCTTAGAGACTGCATAACATAACAGTCTTCCTGGAAGTTACGTCTGTGTGCCATTTGTCAGTGACAATTTACATGGTTTGAAGAGATAAAGCAAATGTAAGCTAATGACTGGAGTAAAAGTTAATTGTATACAGACTAGAGGATTCTGCAGCTCCAACAAGTACATTCCAAGAGTAAGAAAAATACCAATAATCATTGTTGTAAATAATCTTTTCAATTCCAGAAGAAAACTATGGAAATCAATCAAATATACCTGATCCTAATATATCATGAACACAGCCTAGTTAAAGGCCCTCCAAGGTCACATAACATCAATATAAATAAAATAGCCTGTTCCCATTGTGCACTTGCAGCCCTTCACTTTATGTTCAGGAAGGTTTCTAAACATTTTACATTCTAGCAACTTATAAACACAAAATCATTTTTCCATATATGAAGCACAGAAAAGAATGTGCCTATATGTCTCAACAGACTGGGGGGAACAGACGTGTATATGCAATGTTCAGATATGCTCATGTTTTTTAAAATTAACATATGATAAGCCTGGATACTGCTTTTTCAAACTATGCCCAAAATAACATTCTCGAACTTTTTCACTTAAAATAAAGCTCAGTTGAAACATTTCATCAATCATATTTTAAAAATACAACCCTAAATAACAATAAAAAAATAAAATGGCAGAATTACATGCCTGCACTGGAGCAGGAGGTGTGTCACACATTATCTAGATACAAAAGTCTGGTTTTAGATTACTGTGGTTAATTGGGCTCCCTGAAAACACTAATGTCTTCACCGAACCTCTCCCCTCAAGCACAGTCATCTACAGCAGGACAACTGCCCAGGACAACAACCAGATATTTTGAACACCTCCAGTGAGGGGGACTCCACAAGCTCTCTCCGCAACCTCCAGCACTCAGTCACCCTCACAGTAAAAAAGTGTTTCCGTATGAATCCCAGTTCTCTAGGGCTGAATAAACACGTGTGAAGACAAAATCTGACAGCCAGCTACTATATCCATCTTTAGCAGCATTCCCCAAGACTTCACTGCAGTCCAACCAGCAGGAAGCTGCTCCCTGTCCATCACTGCTGGGGAGCTGGGCAGCACTCTGCAACAGCTCCCGGGACACCAGGGACCTGTGATACAAAATACAGGCATATTCTGTGTGTGTATGTGCAAGTGTATCTCTCTCCAACAAACATCTAAGAGTAGTCACATCTGTGGTAGGCACTAAGCAGAATTTATTAATGATCTGGATCTGAACAGACACCAACACTTGCGTATCCCACCTGACATTTAAGCCTGACAGTAGCTGCTAGTGTACATTGAAACTATTTATATTTATTCTCCCTTGATGAACGGGCATCTTCACAGCACAGAGTGATAAAAGCCATGTCTTAATACTATGTTCTGATCAGTGGCCACCATGGCCGGTGTAAAAATCGTGACGATGTCTACACTTTGTGCATTCCTTGCCTACAGCATCCAGGAGCTGATGGGACCAAGTACGACAAACCTCATCATTCCACCCACAACAGACACATCAGCCTCAGTACCCTGTAAAACCTACAGCCGTACACATCTTGCTGAAGCAGGAGAACATCTGGCACGTCACAGTGCCCAGGGTGTCACCTTATCCCAGAAAAATACAGATAACCCAGCGCTTCTCATGCACTGCAACAGCTGTACCCCTACTCAGCATTACCGGATAATACCTGGTCTTTACAAAATTCACCTGCTTGTTTACCTAGAGAGCAGCCAGCCCGCTCCCAGCGCTGCCGCTCGCTTGTTCTCAGGGCCTGCAGGGCACTGAGAAGGTCCCTAACTATAACCGAGCAGGGCCCGCTGGGCTCCGTGCCCCAAGGGAGGTCGGCAGCGCAGACACCCGGCGGGGCACGGACACGCGACAAGCGACAGCAGCGAGCACTGAGCCCGTGCAGCCCCGGGGGCCGAGCCTCGCCGTGAGCGGCCCCCGAGCGCTTCCTCCCGGGGCTCTGCCGGGCCGGGCCGCGGCGCGGGGCAGCGGGAGAGCCCGGCCTGCGGGCAGAGAGCGCGGCCGCGTCACCTGAGGCCGCCAGCACCTCGCAGGCGCCCGGCTCGCAGTAGATGGCGGCGAGCGCCGACAGCTCCTCCCGNGTCCCTCTGTCCCTCCCTCTGTCCGGCCCTGTCCCGAGGAGCCCGCGCCTTGTCCCTCTGTCCCTCCCTGTCCCGAGGAGCCCGCGCCTTGTCCCTCTGTCCCTCCCTCTGTCCGGCCCTGTCCCGAGGAGCCCGCGCCTTGTCCCTCTGTCCCTCCCTGTCCCGAGGAGCCCGCGCCTTGTCCCTCTGTCCCTCCCTCTGTCCGGCCCTGTCCCGAGGAGCCCGCGCCCTGTCCCTCTGTTCCTCGCTCTGTCCGGCCCTGTCCCGAGGAGCCCGCGCCCTGTCCCGAAGTGCGACGATCCCACTCACAGGGAGGAAGAGGAGGCTCGGCCTCGGGCGGTACACGACACACTGGATCGCATCCGCGCACACTCCTGCACAAAAAGTTACTAGAATACAGAATTACGTTTCTTATAATCAACTATTGTGACTTGCAATCCTGTTACTAACCCTCACACCGAGCTTGTGCACTGCCAACAGTACCATTAACTCCCAGGCAAAACCACTCAGTATATTCTATTATTACAAAATCACTTTTAAAAGCAAGGGCTGGGGGGGTTACTTTCCAGGAGAGTATATCCTGCTACTTTTAAGCCCCAGCTTGTGTTGACATAACAGGAACTATGAGGGGGCTGAGCAGGAGAGGAGGGAGGTGCTGGGAGGGAGCGGCACTGCCGGGCACAGCGCCGCAGCTGTCAGAAAGCTGTGGTGGAAATTAGCCTTAGAAGTGCCTCCATTCCATTATTAAGAACTTCCTTGCCCCTGATCTTTCCCCCTTCTCCTCATGCACTTTGCATATTCTATTTTACATGTTTAAATAAAAAAGTCGATGTAAATGTCTTTTGAATTGACACTATCACAAGACATGGAGGTCCCTATGAATAAGTTACTGCACTCTGACATTTGGAAGTCATCAACTGAGACAGTATAATGTCAGCTTGATATTTTTCACTCTATGAAAATAGCAGCTTCATGTCAAAGATCTAAATTCCATCTTAATGTAATAAGTTTCCTTGTATTCACAGACAACTGAAAATGCTAAATATTGAAATTAGAAATGAACTTCTACAGTTACAATCTGGCCTTCATATTCCATTATTATGAAATTGAAAGTCAAGATCTTATTTCCCCTCTTTCTTTTACTTCTTCAAGCATTGCAGTGTTTGATAGAATGTTAGCCATATTCTGTAAATGGATACTTACCCATCAACATGTGACATATAAAGTTAAAAGTCTCATTTTTTAGAGTCAGCCTATATTAAAACAGTTCCAACATCCTGTCACAAAACGATTGTGCCACCATTATCTTCCACTTTGCCTGAGAAGGCAAACAGAATGCAACCTTTCATACATAGGTGAGATTAACCTTCCCAGTGTTATTTGCAAAAGCAGTATCCTTTGCCATCCACTCACTATAATAACGGCCTCAATTAGGTGTTGTTTCAACAACCAGTAGTGAATATATATAAAACGGTATATTTAGACCAGATTTTTCCTAACCCAAGTGGCAAATCAGAGGAGGAGTAGACAGATATTTGAAAAAAAAATCAATTTGGAACATCCATCTGTATCTTTTTACAGTCATTTCCATGCCAGCCCCTTTGCCATCTTCTCAATCATAACTGCAGGCAGTCCTAAAAGTACATACTCCAGAAGGCATTAAAGGACCACTAGGAAGCCTACAAGTCACTGCAGTTGCCCATTTTAGGCTCACAAGACTAACACTGTTGAGGAAGCCGTAACCACAGCGAAGGTGATGGGTGCCCAGTGCAATACAAACCACCTCTGCCTTTTGGCATTGCTGCATGACAGCTGCAGTTCCCATATTTCCTGATACAATGGTGTTGCCAGCTCTAATGCAGCCAGAATGGCATTACTACCAGTCAGAACTGTCCTTACCTCAGTTAAATAGCACTGCTTTTTCAGTGAGAAAGAAGCTACTATTTCTCTTAACAACTGTGTTATTGCAATGGTAGAAGTCTTACCCAAAGTGGCTTGTACAAAAAAGGCAGAGAGAAACCAACAGTAAACCAGTAAAAATCTCTCCAAATAAACTAAGAGGCAAAAGCTTGAAGAAAACAGAAGGAGAAGAAAGCCCAGTAATTGTGAAAATACGTGATAAAACATGGAAGTATTTTTCCCCTGGTATTCTCAAGCACAGCTAGTGGAAAAGTTTTCTTTTTTTTTTTTCTGTATTTTTTTACAGTTTAAATAAACTGACTTAACAAAAAATATACATTTCAAATTAAAACCGCCAAAATTTGCACAGTTTGCTGTAAGGTTAAATTCAGCATTTTCATGAGGTTTTGCTTTTTGGTTTTCGAAAATGAGATAACAAATTCTAATTGATGTATTAGAAAAGACCTCGAATTTGAGGAAAAAAAAGAAAAAAACAAAGCAGAGGAAAATCCTTTCCTATTACTTTCCCTTGTAAGTATTTTAGAAGTAAGTTTTTCAAGGATTTGTGATCTAGCAGTGCTTTTTAAAGGCAGTTGCATTTATCCTCCATGCATCAAACTGCTCTAAGTCAATTCCCTGAGACACTTAATCTTTTGGCAGATGGAAACTCATTTTGAAAGTGTACTAATGATCAATTAAAGCATTAGCTATCTCTGCAGACAGGAGGTTTATGGGGTCATAGTCTTCAGAAGCTAGAGGCAAGAACAGCAGCATGTTAGCAAAATAGCTAAAACTTTCTGTGGTTACCACAAAATTGGCAAAACATTGGAAAAAAAATGACAGTCTTTTTTCTTTTTTTTCTACATAATATATTGAAAACAAATGTGATGGTTTTTATTTTATGAGAGAGGCCATGGTCCAAACTGAATGTCAGCAAAAGAAATTATCTCATCTTTTAAATTTTCTTTATGAAGCCTAATAACTATCCCAATATTCCAATAAATTTACATAATCCTTTGAAAATTGGATTCATTCAGACTGCAGTCAAAAATATTTACCCATGCTGCAAACATGCAGCCGTGTTGTGAGGAGCTGCCACTGGAATCCATGGCTCCCTGGTAAATAATGTGTTATTTCACACAAGCTCAAGGCCCCACGAGTAGGTTTGGGGTAGTGTACTCTGCCCAGAAGTTTCTATGCAATGTGATGTACAAGTAGTAAAACCAAGTAGATGCAACTGTCACATTCATAAAAGAATATAAGATTCTTCTTCTATGAGTTTGGCAAGCTATCTTTTCTTGAAGGAGAAGCATGTAAAAGGGATTAGCCATCTAATGCAAACTAAAAAGGTTGCTATTTATTACATGATAGGACCATAGATTCCTAATACTAACAGTGATGAGAGAATCAATACTTCCTTGATTCCCTGCATAAAGATCTTTGCATGCAATTTACCTTGTACAAAGGTAGAATAATAAATAGAATGTATTTTCTTTCAGTGAGAGTAAAAATGCATGAAGTTGCCTACTAAAAATTTTGTAAAAAGCCAGCAATCCAGTGCATTTTTAAAAAGAACATATGTAAATATACTTGTGGATAGGGAAGGGTATGATACTGAAGACATAAGCACATCTAGCATCAAGTAGTATATCCTATCCTCAAAACATTCAGCTTCCACATCAAGTACATTGGCTTGTGGAACCTTACTACATGGATTCTGCTCCAGGTGTAAGCAAAGGGAGACAGAGAATTAGTGTGCCATTAAATTTACTAAGTGTTGGGGGAACTGGTATCTTTAAAAAGTGGTGGTTTTGAAAGAGGCATTTTACCCTCTATAAAAACCAAAATTTAGTAAGAGTCCCAGTATTAGGCAGTGCTTCTTAGTCTCCCAGTTCATTTTGAGCTGCTGAGCTACAGCAATATATCTGTGCCTCCATCTTTTGCAATTTGGCACATTAGCTACTCTTCCCCCACACTTTGATACAAGAGTGGAACAAAGACAATGGGAATGCATAAGATGACAGATTATTTATGACGATTTTCAGAGCACTGAGAGGTCCTTTGCCACTCTCACACCTTTTGAAAGGAGAACAGTATTCATCAGCACATTTGAGACTTCAAATTTACAGAGCACATTAAAGCCCTGATGGTATATACATTATGTAAACACTAGACAGCATTTCACACTAAACTAGCATGTCTCTTTCACCTCATAATTGAAAAGTGGTAATCTAGAACACTTTGCTTTGGCAGTAGAAAGTAGCAATAATCAAGAATGGACATGACTATCTTCCTACAGCAACAGTCTCTTTCTTTTACAGCAAAACAGGGCAGAAATTTTAAGGCTAATCTGAAAACTTCTTAGAGGTATTGACGCTAGGATCACTGGCATAGTATGAAAGGAAGGAGCAAAGGTGTTTCTAGGAGACAGGAGAAAAAAACTAAATAAATGAAGAGTGACGGAAGACCTACAGCTCCCCATTCCAAACTGCCTGCAAGGGCAAAATGTTACAGAATGACTCAAGAGTCAGGAACTCCAAGCATCCCAGAAATACAAGCCTCTGAATTACTCCCCAGTTACAGAGCACTCATGTTGGCCAGGTACTAACAGGAGAAACTGCAGCACAGCAGAGAGCTGGTCCATCAGGACTGCGCAGGGAGGGTGTTGGAGGCAGAGCACCCAGTCTGGTGCCCCTGTAGAGTGGCAGCAGTGCCAGGCACCCCAGTGCAGGGGAGCCCCTGCAGCCTGAAGCGGCACAACAGCAAGCAGCCAAAACTCATACCTGCACACAGAATGGCTTCCTGCTCCAGGAAGTAAAGGCCAGTACCACTCCTGACTGCATGTGCAGTCGGGAGTGCTATGCCAGAATCCCTTTCCACCAGTACCCAGAGAGTGCAGTTTCTGGGCACTGCAACATCCTTAAGAACACAACTTCAGGGCAGGCCAGGGGGACACTCCTAACTCATGCCATCTTCAAGAGTCAAACACAATACAGCAAGCAGGGCTTTGATACAGTAAAACAGAACACAGGTGAACTTTAGGTATCTAAATACTGAGCTAATTTTAGAAGCAGCCTTTCTTTAGTGAGTGTCTGCATTCTCTCTTTGAAATGCGGACAAGGTTAACCTTGGTTTGAAATGTTTGGTTCCAAAATTCTGTTTCAGCCTGACTGGAATTAGGAACCTGATGTCACTGCAGAATTCCCTGAAAGGGCTTGATCAGGATGCTCCTTCACTTTCTTGGGCTCCAGGAACTCTCCATACCTTCCTATATTTACAAAGAAAGGATATAAATGTATTTATTTATACATATATACACATTTCTTTTACTATAGCTAGAACAATAGTTTTTCAGTTAAAACATCCTTCCTAAGGATTAAAAAAAAATCAATTTAGATCACCATTTTTCAAATTTACATTGGAATTATAATAATTCTGACATCTATGCATCATGCATCATGAAACCCAAGCCTAAAGAAAAAAATTCCATTTACTTCCTTAAGTCTTACTGCTTGAAGAAATTAATTATTTTCATTTACTCCTCTAGAATATTTTTTTTTTACATTTCCTTCCATTCCTCTCAAGTTAGCCAGGCTCAGGATGAATACATTTTTTGTCATATGCTCTTGTTCTGAGAATTGCTGTTTCAGTTCGCAAACACTTGAATTTAGTCCTTGGGTTTTGGTCCTGTATTCACCTGAAAAATGTGTAAGTATATATTCAAAGATGTGACAATAGTTAATTTGTAGTAATATACACTGATACAAAGTAACAATATCACACATATTCTCTATAGCAAGATTTTCGTTGTAACAGACTATAATCTGACATATGCAAAATCTCATCTCAATGATTCTTATAGCTGAAAGTATGATCACCAAATACCAAAGTTAAGAAAAGTATATTTATTCGATTCTCCTTTTAGTTTGATGACAAAGTAGTACATTTCATTACCAGTAGCACAGGAAAGAACAATTTTGAATCTATGGAAGATGGAACATTAACAGGAGATAGTAAACACATGAAGTGGCTTATGACAGTTTCCCCACCACACTGCCGAAAATCAACAAAGCAAACTCATTCTTTTGAAGCTTCTGAAGTACTCCCTACAGTGGTGTAGCCTTTCCATCTTTGGTTATGAGAAATACAGAATCTTCAGTGTATCAAGTTGCTGAATGCATAAACCAACAACTACCAAAAAAAACCCAAAACCCAAACAAAAACAACCCACCACCCCGAAGAGTACTCCTCAACCTTTACTGTTAGAACAGAGCAGTTCCTTCATTGTCAGATATGCTTCATACAAACTCACTTTTCATTTACCTCATCCATACATTGCCTACTCAGATGGATTTTTTTTTTCTGTGTTTTATTCCTACCCTGCACAGCAGCTGTCTCAGAAGTGGGAACTATTCCTGACCATTAGAATTCTAAAGTAGGAAAGCTTCCCTGACTAATTTTTCCCTAAATGGGAAGTGACTTTCGTGAAACCTTGAGAGGGGCTTCCTATTATAAAAAAAAAAAAAAAAGGAAAAAAAAAGGAGGGGAAAAAAAAGAAAAAAAAAGAAAAAAAGCTTCCAATGTCAGTTAAATATAGGTCACTTTCAGAAAATGAAATGTACAGCTAGTTCCCCATTAAGGTTGGGGAGTTTCAAGAAGACAGCTTCCCCCATTTGAGAAGCTACAACGTGATTGATATTCTCTTGCTCCTTTCCATTCCAAAGTGTTTTGCACAGCACCTGAAACTTACAGTGTCATGCAAACGTAAAGCTATTACAGTGAAAGACTTAAAACAAAAAAGTTTCCCTTACTAAGCACAAACAATAATCAAATCTTTATGCCATGCATCCTCTTAGAAAACACTCCAATCAACCTTCTCCCTTGGCACTTTTGACACCCTTTTAGCCCGGTTATACACACACCTGTAATACACCTCATGATAGTCACGTGTGTGACTGTGTAGCCACACCCTCCTGCAGTTCCTTATTATATAAAAAACCATGCTGCAATATCATTAATGCAGCCAGGATGCCAAACACAGATGCACTGAAAGAGGTTCTTTAAATAAGCCTTAGCTCTGTCCTGAATTCATTACATGACACACATTAAGGACATGAAAATACTAAAATAATGCATTTTTTAACATCAGAAAAACACCTTTTAAATATTCAAATAAATAGCCATTAAATATCAATGTTATGTCCTTTTAGAAATGTAGTTTTAAAAGTGACTCTCATTTCCTGCTTCTAACAGATAAATTGGATATTCTTCCGCTCAAAGATAAATTGCAGTTAAGGCATGAGTATATTCTCCTTTTCTACATAACACACCTCTAAAATAGTCGTACTACACTACATATGTCCTTTAACTGATTAACTGAAGTTTTCTGAGGAAGTACGTATTTGAATAGGTAAAATGTCCATGTGAAAACAAATGCATGGTTTTATAGTGCAAATAAAACATGTAATTTACAAGAGTCCAGATATTTTACCCTTTATTCATCATGGAGGCATCCAGATACTTAAATTATGTGAAATAATGTATGAAATTTCCAGTTTTCACTAATTAAATAATACTCAAAACTCCAGTCAGAATCAGAATTGTAATGTATTTGGAGCAGCACTAAAGTCATGATATGAACAGAAGGCAACCTTATGCAGAATCTGAGACAAAGTAAGAAAGACTTCCCAGTTCTTAAGAAAATTAAGATACGTATTTTTGCCACTGTAACTTTATTATTCCATTTGAAACACCACAAAGCATTGGTGTACTTAACAGGAGAGTTCCCAGTCCTCCCTTCCCACCCCCGAAGAACAGTGGTGATGATGAAAGCAATGACAGCTACAGTGAACTGCTATCTCAAGTCCTGATATTCAAACGTCCTTTGCCTAGGAGGAAAGTGGTTACTTTTGGAGTACACACCGCAGGAGCAGTCAGGAAGTCCAGCGCCACCAGGCCACCTTCACTCTGTCCCAGACGGCCGAGAGCGAGTCCAGCGCGGGGCGCACGTCCAGGATGGTGAACTGGTAGTTCTTGTCCACTGCTCCGCCATCATAGTAATCGATGACGTAGCGCACCTCCTTCCCACAGCGGTCAACGATCCAGTCGTGCCGATCGAAGGGTAGTTCGTACCTGGGAAGGACAGGTAACAGGCCAGGCAGATATTTTAATGGATATTATTGGTCCATAAGATCTCACCAGTACTTCCATCTTCTGGCAATTCTAACTTGCAATGGCAGTTCCAAAACATCTTTAAATTAATCCTACACCATGTTTTCAGAAACATCTCTCTAGCCCCCCATCTCACTGAAGACCTTCTTTCCTGTCCACGTACCCCATCCACGAACGTATTCTGGCTCTTGGTGAGTACTCCTTTGCTTTGCCTCCAAACCGCATCAGTGACGGCCCACATGGACACTCCCTGTGCACACAATTAAAAAGGAGAATAGTTTTTACCTTTTAAAACAGTCTTATTTTCAGTGATTAAACCATTATGGTAATTTGCTTTAGTTACATAGCAACTGAGTAGAAGAAAGAGCAACAGTAAAAAATTAATTACAAGTTATGTAAACCAACATTTTTTCTTTCTTCATAGGTTTGAAAAGTCACCCAGTTTCTGCCAGCACTTACTAATGGTATGATGAAGTATCTCTGATACGCTCCACACCATTGTTCTAATTTGTCAACAAAGCAGTTCTCTGCAAATCTAATCCACAGATTTAATAGATTAAAGAAGAGAAAACCATAATCCAAACTACTGTGTAACAATGACCATGGAATTTCAGAGAAAAATTTGTAATACTGAATGCTTAACTAGTCTATCTGTTGTAGGAACAGGGACTATGCTGACCTAAAAAGTGACAGTTTGCTTTACATCAGTCATGCTGATCTAAGTTTACAACTCGTATCTTTGTCATGACATCGTAACATAATGACAAATATTCCATATGCAACATTTCATATGTACATACACAGCATGTAGAGCTTCCCACTTCAAAATCTCCTTCCAAGCTTGCTCATTATTTTGGTTATGAATCTTAATAATGTTGGTCATGTCTTCACTTGTTATGTCATCATCTTTCCACCTCCACCTAAAAAGTAAGAATTTGAAAACAGTTTATAAACATTACAGTGTAACTACTTCACCTTCCTCAGTTTATCTGATGAACTTTTGAATCAAGATTTAAAGTTGTGTGCAAGACACAAGACAAGTACTCAAACTTCTGGCTCATCTGTTTAACCATTTTGAGAACCACTTCATTTTCTGTTCAGAAGTGTAGTTATCCAACTTATTGTCACAGAGATCCAAAAATTCTGCATAGCTAAATTAACAGCTTAACTGGACCAGAAAGTTATCAGAGTGTGCAAACATCAGCACATCCACAGTATTCATAAAAATGCTTAGGAAAAATCCCACTTGCATTCCTAATGCTCAGAAATCCTGTATTCAATACATTTGGCAAACATTTAGAAATACTTTTCATCTCTCTTGACACTGCACTGTGACTGCATGTGTGCTTCCTTTTCAACTGGCATAACATTAACACATTTCAGTGTTTACAGGACCAAAACTTGTATGTTCCATACAGGCTGCTTATGTCATATTGTGTTATGAACCATAGCGACAGAGAACAAAGAATTACTACTGTTCTGAAGTAAACCACCTTTAAGTTCACCTGTTCAAGAATGACAAACAAATCATTACAAAAGAATGAGGAAACATCAGCACAGGAGGATTTTTAGGCCACAGGAACATTAACCATTCAGTTAAGTCTTGCTTACACTGAATTTCTGTAAATACCAAAAATATCTACTTGCAAATTTCCCCATTTTTAGCAATTCTGCAAAGTTAGATGTTGTCACATAGAATTTTTACAGTAATTTTATACTATTAGCATGAAACCAACTGAGTTTGAAAGCTGGCAATCATGCAAACTTTGTCTATGCCTTTGCATGGACTTCTAAGTAAATTTTCTGAGCCAGTAGCAGTTTCTTGACATTCCTTACCATCTTCCTGATCACTAGAAGACACATGGCCTTTAAGACCAACTTGCC
Source organism: Pomatostomus ruficeps (assembly GCA_013400735.1). Classification (NCBI taxonomy): domain Eukaryota; kingdom Metazoa; phylum Chordata; class Aves; order Passeriformes; family Timaliidae; genus Pomatostomus; species Pomatostomus ruficeps. Next base: position 180,013 of record VYZT01062774.1, on the reverse strand, counting down.
CTTTAAAATAAAGATGTTCATAAAAATAGTGGTTTTTTAGAAGAGCTACTTTATTATTTACTGGTTAAGATCCACAAACTGTTAAAAAAATAAAGAACAGTAACTAATGATAGTAGTTCATGAATTCCAGGCTCACAGACACCATCTGATAATTCACAGTGTATTTACCCTTTTCTTAGCATAGCATTCCAGAACATTTGCTCTGAAGGGTAGACCCATTTCTTGTCAGAATGTGCTCTAGGAATTGAAGATTCTTCTCTAACAGTTGACAGTGGAAATGGTTGACCTGGGGATGGCTGCTGATTGGGAGGAGGCATCTAGAGAACAAAGAGAATCAACAAACAACCTAGAATATTAACATTTTTTTTTAAGTTACAGTGTTCAAGAAATATCGAAGCATAATCAATCAGCTCCACAAAGACCAAGAAGTTCAGCCTTTATTTAAGTCCACCAAAATTATCTTTTTTTGCAGCTTTGCACAAGCTTGTCATCAGAAGACTGAAGTAATGCTTTCAGCCTAAACGTCAACTTTCAAAAGACCAATGCTTTTTGTAAATCAGAGGAAATCTTGGAGAGATGCTAATCAGAACTCAAACATACTGCTACTACACAGAACCTAAAATCCACCAATGTATCACAAAAAAAATATACGTAACTAGTAAGTAGAGAGCAAAAGCTATTTAAAAACTGGGAAACCACCAGAGAGAAAGAGAAAAAGCAGCGTTAAGAATCAAAAAAATAATGTTATTTCCCAGAGTTTTCAGCTTATATAGTAACACTATTTACATTTTTGTGTATAACAGTTCAGAAGAAACAAGACTAAAGAAAACAGGTGAAATAAGCAAAAGTTACCATATTGCTGGGATCTATGTCATCTTTCACTTGAGATGTGCCAGACTTCACAGGACATTCTACAAACTCATAAGCTCTTTCTTGATGTGCAGGAACATCATCTGTGTTCTCAGTTCTGTGATCAGCAGTCTTCATGTGCATTGGACAACCTTAAACACAACAGGAGTACACATTTTGCTAAAAGATGAAAACTCTAAGACATGAAATGGAAAAGTTCATTGAAGGCTCATGTAAATGCAAATGGATATTTCACTCTTTCTGAGCTTTTGAACAGTTTTAACTGCTCTTTTTCCTGCATTTCAGGAGCCAAAATCATAATAGGATCTGAGTTTCCTGTGTAGTCTTTGAATGCTCATTTCCTACCCCATGCTGGCCCCAATACTGAACTATTTGTACTCAAGATTTCCTCAGGGAAGCTAACCCAGTGTGTTGACTGAGTCAACAGAAGAGCTGATGTCCCTCTCCAGGCATTCATCTCATTCCACCCTTCTGCTGCCCTCTTCCAGATGCACAGTTTTTAGTGACAACCAGTCAACAGTCAACCAGTTACCATCCCTGCAGGGGCTCCCTGACCCTTTGTGGGTGTACCACACCATGGAACAGATCTGTAGGGCCCCTGTGAAAAAAGGACCCACAGGTTCTACAGCAAGCACCTCCTGTCTCTACAAACAAAGCAGCTTGCACAGTGTTCTTGTGAACACATGACTCCTCCTAAGAAAAATTTACTCGAGAATGACTTCTGTTAAATGAAAAACTCAAGTTTATTTGAATAATTTCTCCCCTCCCCCCAAATTTTTTCAGTTTGGTTTCCATGTAGGGTTTAGTTATTTAGGTTTCAAAAATGATTACCACTCATTTTTTCCTGATGCATGGGACATTCTGAAAGTGGAGACGCTGTCTGATATTGCCTGGATGCATTTGGTGATTGCTCTGCAGCAGCCGGGGAGGATGCGGACAAACCCATCGCCTCTGCACACCAGGCCTTTTTAGATCAAATTTCTAAAGAAAAAGAAAGTAAACATTCGTAAAACAAAACTACACTGGTTATTTATAAAGGTGAACGCCAAGTGCAGATACAGTACTGCTCCACAAATTAAAAAATTAATTGAAAAATCGACTTAAGTAACAAGCTTCCAGCTCAAACAGAAACCCAAGCGCCTACCAGGGCTGCCCCCGAGCTCCTCCCCAGCGGTCACCGGCGGGGGCTGTGCCCGCAGCCCGTGAAGGGCAGCGGCTCCCGCCGGAGTGCCCCGGCCCCGGCCGTGCCCGACCCGCAAGGTCAGGGCAGGCCCGCCCTCCGCGCGGCCCGGGGACGCCCCCGCCTCAGCACCCGCCTCCCAGCGCCGCGGCCCCAG